>JAPYZF010000297.1:0-96325 GCA_030523045.1 Meteorus cinctellus | reverse complement strand
TGTTCACGCTGTGTTTTACTCTCCCATGAGCATAATAATTGGTAGATTGGATAGAAGTGGAAAATTCACGACCCAGGCATATCTGGTGGTGACTGTACCAGCGACAGAGGTTTGAGGTGACAGTGTATATATGACGAATATCAGCGTTGATTGCAGTTGCTCGCCACCAATGAGAAAACTGATATTCATACATATACAATCTCAATATATTTCCTTATTGTCACTGGTTCTTTGTGAAATAAAACGCTCTTGATAACAACTGCACAATGTCTGTTCTTGTACCTGAAATTTCTCCACCAGGATTCACATTCGATCTGTGCAAAAGGTAATACAATATAATATTGTGAAAATATATAAAATATCTTGTAAGCCAAGGTTGTATGGAAAATATAACACCTAACCTCAATAATTCGAATGTTGCTGTGTCATTTTTTTCAATACATCGATGATCATTGCGCATTGAAAGTTCATCATCGTGTTTTATCTATTCAGAAATGAAATGTTGATGAAAAAAGGTTACGCTGCGCCTAAAGCTCAGAAAACTGGTACTACCATCGCAGGAATAGTGTATCAAGATGGAGTTATTCTTGGGGCTGATACTAGGGCGACTTCTGGCAACATTGTCGCCGATAAGAATTGTTCAAAAATTCACTTTCTTTCACAAAATATATTGTAAGTAATGCCGCAATCCTCCTAATGAACGACGGACGATGAGGAGTTATAATACGAATTTAAATGACGAAAACATTTTTGTAATAGCTGCTGCGGTGCTGGAACCGCTGCGGATACTGAAAAGACCACAGAGATGATTGCAAGCCAATTGGAACTTCATCGTTTGAATACAGGACGCGTTCCGCGTGTTGTCACTGCTAATAGATTGTTGAAACAACATCTGTTTCGTCATCAAGGCCACATTGGTGCTGCATTGGTATTGGGTGGTGTTGACATCAATGGACCACACCTGTATGCAATTTTTCCCCATGGTTCCAGTGAAAACTATATGTTCACTACTATGGGATCAGGTTCTTTGGCCGCTATGGCAGTATTTGAAAGCCGATGGAGGCCTGGCTTGAATGTGTGTATCCAAAACGTTTGTATCACAATCATAATAAAATCATTTATTCATACAATTTTTTTTTTTTTTTCGCAGGAGAATGAGGGAAAAGAATTGGTAGCTGATGCAATCCGTGCCGGTGTTTTCAATGACTTGGGATCGGGATCCAATGTTGACATATGTGTGATTCGTAATACAGACGTTCATGGGCCCGTTTTCGATTCTCGTTCTGTTGAATATATTCGCCCATATGATGTCGCAAATGAGAAGGGCAAGCGCGAGGGCTCATATCGTTATAAACGAGGTACAACAGCAATTTTGAATAAGAGCGTGCATCCAATAGTAATTGAGGAGGAAATTGTGCGAAGAATCGAACCAGAATCAATGGACACTTCATCATAAATAACATCAGTTTCATGATTATATCAACCAATTTCTATTTTATATTCAAAATTCAGCTTAATAAGAGGGGACTTACATCAAAAAATCCGTTAAATCAATTGCTTGATAATTAAACGATATTAATCTCACTAAACACATTCTACATTCGTTTTGTGCATTCTTCATAAATGTACTTTTTCAATTTTTTCATAATTCCATTCATTTTTAAAAAAGTCCGGCTGCCTGTTTGAGTCTCTGCCTCCTCCATGCTGGCAGTTTATTGAATTCCACCGGATTCATCTTGAATATGAACGTAAAATCGTCGTATGTCAGATGCATTTCTTTCTTGAACACGTCAACGTCATTTGGCAAACATTCAGCCTCACTTTTCAAAATTGTCAATGGATATTTTACATAACTGTCGAATTCTGACGCTGGATTTTCATTGCGACTATATGTATTATGACGAAAATTCTTCATCAAGTTACGAATATCTCCAATTGCGCGATAATCTCTTAAATGATTGTGATTCCAATTGTCAAATAGTCCAATGAATGTCGGTGGTTCTTGCCCTTGGTTAATGACTGATATTGTTGTGTTGCGGTCGCGACCAGCCGGATGAGTGTATAGATATATGGACGCGCTCTCCACGCTTTTCTTCAAGTTCTTTATCTCGGCGAGATTGCCTATCCATACCCAAATGACACTGCCAGTATCCAATAGCCAACTTGCTTCAGGTAGTAAGCTATTCTGCGAAAATCCAAGTACTTCATCACCCATAAATAGATTATCGATGACACTGCAATGGTATAGATGTTTTCCAACACTTTCAAATTCTTCATTCGTCTCTGTGGAATATTTCCCATGTCCTGCAACATATAAAAATTGTAGTTTTCTGATTGTAGATTTTCGATACTTCAGGTGATAATTTCTTATTAACGTACCTCCCAATTCGCGCCAAAATTCTTCATCTTCTTTTCCTTCGGCAATGAGAGGAGCTGCACTCGGTGCAAGACGTCGTGACGCTTCTCTTGCATCACCAGTACTTTTCGCGCCGCACCATACAAATGATGATGCAGAAAACAAGATAAACACTCCACCAGAGTCCAAAGAACTTGCCCGCAACGGTCGTTCAACAGCTTTAGAGGTATATGTAGTTGATCCGAAAACTCTCACAAGATAATTGTCGGGAGCTGAAACCAATGACTTTGTTATTTGCTTTCTCAATGTCACTCTCATACCATAAAATAAACTATTTTCAACAACTCACGATTATCACGATATGGCCCAGCCAGAATTTTCAATTTACCCCCATAAATTTGGAGTAAATGTGGTGGCTCACAGCCCTGCGTTACTTTGACCAATTGTGCCGCAGTGTCTTCAGCAAGTTCACATGCCGCATTCAATGCCATCTCTCTATCGACGCTAGTTGAATGTGCACCTTCCCAACAATAGACAATAGACTTTTCGCGTTTACCGCTTCCATAAACATATCTGACAATATAACAAACACCAGCATAAAAGATTCCTCCACATTCGTCTTTGTTCTCTTCCATTTCACGCATACCATCCACCTTGCTCACTCGCCAAACAATTTTTTTTCCACTTCCATCATCAATTAATTGACATTCGGCAGCCATACGTGGTCTCTCATTCATATAATGATAGTCAAATGAAGTTTGGAGAATTAATGGCCGCGTACGCACTGGCTCCCATGGACGTAACAACGATAAAAATTCCTTTGGCTCTTCATTTTCCATCGCTCGCGCGACTCGTAAACACGAACTATACCCTTTTTTCTTTATAAACCCACGTGTATTCCGCAGTGCCTCCAATTTCTCACAGGCATCAACTTCGCGGCCGATCCATGCCCAAACACCAGCCTCACCACGGTCAATAATGAAGACCGCGTTGGAAGTCAGATCGCTACGAACAATTGGACCAGATTTCAATTCTGCAACTTTATACTTGCCTGATTGCTCGCAACACTTATATAATTTTATTGAAGATGGTATAGGGAGACGTCGATGATGTTGGGGAAGAACCAAACGTATTCTCGGATCCAATATCCGGTCAAATAATTTTTTATCGTCACCTTCCAATGTTTGCTCGTATCCATCATCAACAATTACAATACGAGCATTATTGTTTTCTTTCTTTGGTTCCAAAATTTTGACTGCATGCCTCTTGTGTAATGGATCGGCATTGGAGCCCAACCATAAAAAAATAACACCTTGTGAGTGTGTGTCAAGTATCATCACGTCATCGGATGAAAAATTTTCCCAACAAATTGTATCTAGTTCAATTATAATCGGCATTGCTAGTCCTATCACCCGCTGTAGTGTCACTTGACGACGTTGCAAATGCACTTGTTCTATGATGAGATATTGTCGGAAATAGGTGAGAAAACGTGGACTCTCACGTCCTTCTGATTCTCTGAAGAGAATTGTTGCTGAAACTTGAGCATCGAGTTCTGCCGCGCGTAGTGCCGCTGCACCCGAAATCGTTGAATCACATTTACTGCCAATCCAAAAATGTATTGTTCTGACGACATTATTTTCCTTAATTTCCTTGAGCTAATTACAGAAAGTACATTGATGACTAATATAATCCTACATTGTGGCATTCATTTAGTTATTAATTAATTATATTATTCAGTTACGGGCATTTCGGGATAAGGAAGTCCACCGTCTTTAAACGAAACTGCGTAGATGATATAAGCAGAACTGGTTGAAAAATGGCCAATTACATCTCTCGGAACTGCACTTGCTTGCAAACCCTAATTGGGAACAATAAAATTAATTTTCAATACAGTATGTGAAACATTGTCTTATTTAGGGAACAGTCATTTATATACCTCAATTTTCCACACGAGGAAAGTGGTGTGATTTTTTGGGACACACCTGAAGACATCATTTCCGGAATTCGCACAGCAACTTTTGTCATCCTGTTGTGATAGATGAGAACACGATTCATACATTTTTATAATTTCTAAATAAGCATTTGCATGCGGAAAATGACAAGAATTGGTACGGCTCGTAAGCATACAATTGAATGAGTGATAGGTAGGATATAAGCTATCGCTTGTTCGAATTAAACCATAGAAGTTTTCATAATTCACGCTGGTGAGTTTTGCGTGCTAAATTAGAAACCTTCATCCTCAACACATTACTCTCGCGTTACTGGAGCAATTAAATTATTCCATTCGTGTAATGAGAACACTATTTAGAACGCTACGTTTTTACTCATAAAATACGATTCTTCTTTTTTTTACTACTATTTTACAGTATATTTCGTTCATATTGATGAGTCACTTTTTAAAAGTTACTGAAAATAACTCACTTGTTTCGATTTTTCCATGATCATGGAGTAAATAAATTATTTGTTTCCAGCGTATGAAAATTATCAAGAGAATGATGGGAGTGTAACTGTTCACATACGACTGATACACGCTAATTCACCAGACTAAAAAAGAAACCGTAGTAGTGTCCGCGCGGGAACTGGCTCCGGAAATGGGGCCCGGAACTTGGCGCGGCCAACTGTGACCAACGGGCACCTCACGAATACATACAACCGATTATGCGGGTCTCCCCATTTACATGACATACTCATTCTCCAATGCACCTGCTCTCATCCTGACATACACAATGTACAATTAATTCATCACAATGAACGACACAAAGAGCTATCGAATTCGACGATGGGTAGAATTCGTCTCATGCTCCTCATTCTTGTTAGCCCTCGCTGTTATTCCTGTTCAATTTTTAGCGAGTCAATCTTGTATTATCAGAAATAGAACTCATTATCGAGCGATACAATAAGCTTGACACATCATAAATCTTTTTTCAATTCATATAGATGTGAGAGTTTAATAAACTGACTTCAACTGTGACATCATGAAGAGGAGAAGATTCTGTAAGTCACGGGTTTCTCTTGACTCTTTCAAAATTTCTTTGCTCTCTATTTTTCGTTGGTTTCATTCATGTTTAAAGAATGTTTAATGAACCGGAAAGTTATCTACGCCATTCGATTTACTATCAATCAATAGTTTCTTTTGTGTCATAAAGTCATGGAATTCATTTGGAATCACATGTTAACTAACAGTGGTAAGAAAAGCTACTGACATCTTTATCATGAAACATAGGAATGTATATTTACATGTTTGATAATGGCTGAAATTATAAATCAAAGGAGAGTACGATGAACCCAGAAACTATACGTTCCATTTGGTTTCTGAACAATACCAGATCTTGAATCATCGAAAGTATGACACTCTCATCAGTGGATGTTGCAATGTTGTTGATATTGAAATGAAGATTGGCACATATAAAAATTAAAATTCTCCACACGGTTCTTCCTATTTTCTTGAGTTGGATGGTAAATCATTGATGCTCCATTGCTAAATATGTACGTATACTGTCCAAAAATTAGTCAAATCATCATACTATAATTCAATGTTAGAGTACATGTATTCGTATGCTCATGATTCCGGAGTGGTTGGTTAAACTCTATATTCGCTCCATGAGTAATTGTGTTTGACAGTGTTTTGCAATACAATAATTGAAGTTCATATTTATATATATAAATTGGATATGCAGGTTAGAAAATTTTAACCGCACGTCTGCACAGGGACAGATTCTTTCACAAGTTCAACGTCATCAGTCTCGATACTTTCGCCCATCTCAAAACGTGCGAAATCCACGACTTTGGCTTGCGCAGCTAACAAAACTTGTTGGACATTCAAACTTGGATCCAACAAGAATTCTTGATGAATCATCGTTAATTCATCGTCAGCGTTGCTCAACGGCTCGTCCACATCCAATTCACCAATTTTCGTAGGATTCATGCCTGTATCATTAATACCATTTAGGGAATCATATATTATAATCGTGATGAATAATCGTGTTGCTGTACTCACCAATGATGTGTTGGCATAATTGCATACCCAAAAGATTATTGGCAAGTTGGCATTTGAACGCCAATAATGCCCCATACTTTCCAAACGACACTGGAGTTGGATTAACTGGCGTTGGATGCGTGCAGCCAACCAATTCGATGTCAGGATAAACGCACATGCATAGTGCACGTTTTATTGTGATGTTTTCACCTACATTGCCTATGGTTAATGCCACATGATCTGCTATGGATTTTCCATCTATTGCCTGCATGTTTTTTATTGAGTCTCCATTGAGAGTGAATTTTTTATGTTCATCATCCGATGATAAATCACCAGTGTATTTAACAATCGCTGCAGCAACTGTCTCAGCGAGACCATGAAACGTTTTATTACGCGCAACGAAATCTGTTTCACAATTTATCTCCACTAGGGCGCCATGATTCTTGTTGGTCATAACAGCTATTAGGCCTTGGGTGGTTGATCTACCCTCGAGCTTTGCTGCTTTCGACCAGCCCAAAGCCTGCGCCTGTTCTTTTAACCATATTTCAGCCTGTAAGTTGTATTTAAATCATTAATATCGTATATTCGCGATGTTATGTAACTTTATTTGATAATTAAAAATTGATGCATATACCTTTGCCAGATCATTGTCATGCAATTCCAATGCTTTTTTACAATTGGCAAATGTGTATCCGGTTTTTTTACGCAGTTTTCCTAATAGAGTTTTGTTGGTCGACTGCCACAGAGTATTTCCGGTGCTCAAAAATCGACAGAGCTGGCCGCAAAACATCTGAAACATGGAAAATTTGAGGTTATAGGGTGCAATACATGAAGAGTGGGACGAAAGTCTGCCATTCATATCTATAAACAATGTGATGTTGTGAGATGAAGAGTGAATAGTTTTGTCGGATAATCGTATTCAACAACAGTTCTTCATTACGATGAAATTCATGATGAAATCGATTGAAATTGCGTTGCCTAGGAACTTGCAGTTAAATCGTCCAACCTCATACTACGGTTACATACGTTAATTCGCGCTCGTCTTGCGGTTCGCCTTTCTTACACTTGTCGCCGTATAAAAATGTGTGATTAGTGTTCTACGTACTTTCATTTACCCGATAGCTAGAATATCCAAACACTAAATATCAATACACTCCTATTCAACGTTTTCATAATACCGATGCAAAAAATCTCTATATTTCCTACATTATCGACTAAGTCAACTGTGTAAAACATCATGAGGTAAATTGATATTACCTTAATTAACACCTTATTAACTATACCTATATAAATTATAAATATTGCAGAAGAGTCGCACTTGTCTTGTAAACAGTGTTGGACAGTGTTGAACAATGTAGAACGCTGTAGCGACGCGACATGTGACCCACACACACATACACATATATACAATCAATGAAAAATAGCGCGGTGTATATATACATCATTTATAAAAGTCGGAACTTGATCGATCATCTGTATCATTTCTATGACGAAGGACTCACCACCACTATAACAGCCTGTGATTTTATATTCTGCCCCTTGATCAATTCACGTATATATATATATATATATTGTTTCATCTAGGAAGCTTCCAGCCACTATTTTTTTTTTCAGTTAACATATATAATTTGTTGTCAATATGAGCACCGGCTGTTGGAGAGTAGGAACGTCATGTAAAAAATCACAAAAGAACGCTGTGAAACGATCGTCCGCTGAATTTGCAAATGTCACAGATACAAAAATTGCAACGCTCTTTTCATTACCTGATGAAATTTCAGTTTCTTGTTGGCATGATCGTACGAAAATGAAACGACGAGATGATGATTTGTCTCACGCTGACAAGCGTTTGAAAAAAAAGAGATTTCGAAATTTTATAATTGATCTCATTTCTAAACAGTTTTATCGCCAAATGCCAGAAGAAATGGACTTTAGTGACAGAACTGTCAATAAATATGAAAATTTTACACGGAATGGTGTTGATACTATTCATGTTGGTACCATCGATGAAGAAATAGAAAACAAAATCCGAAAGCTTATCCCAAAGAATTTGTCCGAAGAGTTCCATAGTACACTCGAGCATTTGATGAGAGAAGTTGACGATGATTACGTTAGTGCAATCAAGAAATCTGTAATCGATTTTGTTCTGAATGAAGAAGCTGTCAATAACAAGGTGAATTGTTAAAAATTTTCCGGTAATTAATAACGTTTCAAATGATCAATCTGCTTCTATCATGATAATTAGGATATTCCACGGTTGACGACACCTGGCACATTGGAAGTATCCAAAGACATACTCAGCAGAAATCAAATCCAATTAGAAAAAAGACTCAACCTTTTCAATAGTTGCATGCAAATGACTTGGGAGAATTGGATACGCGATTGGCAATCATTCAGACTCATTGATGTCGAATTTTTGAAGTCTTCAAAACAAAGCTGGAGCTTGATGAGCTTGAAAAGTGTTATTTCATCACAAATTGAAACTCGCAGGAAAGTATTGAAAACACAATGGTTCACAAGTATTCAGAAAATATTCATCTTGGTGAATACATCAATACTTAATCAAACCATTTCTTTTATCTAGTTGAAGGTACAATATACCCCTGTTTTCTTATTTTCAAGAACAACCGGAAAAAAATAGTGCCGAGCCCCCTTCATTCGAGACGTTTCAAATCATTCTTCGACTGTGCATGCAGAATAATGGAGTATCAGCTGTTATCAGTTTGTGAAGGAACACTTCACGAATTTATGAACTTTATTCTTCAGAGTTCGGCAGCCAATCGATTTCAATTGAAAATTAATGTGGTCAATGAACTCGTGCTCGATCCTGCTATCAGTGAATTTAAAGAAGCTTTTTGTCAGATATTGAATGATGTAATTAACGCTGTGAGTGATGTCGAGAGATTAGAAGCCCAATTATTTCTTGACTGGGCTGGTCCTACGAATTCTCTCAGGGTTAATATATTGAAAAAAAGTAATCCTAATGACAAATAAATTTCTGTAACTTGTGGAAACTAATGCATTTTTTCAGCCTCTTATATCTGAAAGCACCATAATGGACTACGAATCTTTCATTGTGGAGTTCCTAGACCACCACGGAATTGAACCCTTGCTGAAAATGAACAATCTACACAAGTGAGTCGCCAATTATTTATATAACATACTGTGTTTTCTATGATTGAAAATTTTTATTTGCAGATACTCGGAGCTTTATAATGGCGAAGAGTTCAACAGAATGGAAGCCTTGCTGTCTGATAATACATCAACCATCGCGGATTATCAGGAAAAAATAGCTTATTACCATGGGTTAGCTGTGTCTATACCGATTTCGATAGAAAGAACAATTTTCACAGGAGTATTTGAGATAAGTCAAGTAGAATTCATTGATACAATCGTCAAGTCTGCAAACTCTCTGAAAAATTCATTGATTGAACATATTGTGACTCGATATCAAGCGAAAGCCAAATTGTAAGTGTATTGGTAATGGAAAAATGAATTTTTTAATGATTGCAGTCGTGAGTAGTTGAAATGTGTATATACGTTTTTAGGGCCATAGCAGAATATCAAGTGATTGCTGATAGAGCCTCGAGAATCCCGGACAGTACATCGTCTTTAATGGAATTAGTAAAATTAATTCGTACAGTTGAGGAGGTTTCTTTAAAATCTTTAGAAAGTAATTTACACGAAACCATTGACAATATCAAGTTTCTCTCTGACTATTGGCTCCTGACTGATACATTTATAAAAACAAATAATGAAGCGTTCCGTTGGTATCACAGGATGCCAAACCTCATCGAACAAAGCCATCTCCTCATCGGTCTGAAAACTCAAGAATTCCAGAATATTTTGAAGATTCGTTATCAGAAGTTTAATGAAGAGCTTGATTCATACGCGAAGCAAGTAGATGAGATTCAGCATTGGGGAGATATCGAAGAGATCTTCAGATATCAGAAGAAAACGCAGAATATGGAAAATAAATTAAATTCTGCCATGGATAAAATTGTAAAGTTTAATGAGGAAGAGATGATATTTGGATGGGAGACAACACAATATCCGAAGAGAAAAAGTATCGTCGATCAGTTGATGCCTTTCAAAAATTTATACGATGCGACGTGCGAGTTTCTTGTCCAACATGAAAAATGGACAGATTCAGTGATCGGCACTCACGATCCCGAAGACATTGATCGTGATATCAGTATTGCCTATAGAACTATAATCAAGTTGGAAAAGTTATTGATAGCTCCTTTGGCGAATGCACTTGCTGGGACAGTGCGTGGAAAAATTGAGGAGTTTAGACGCCGTATCCCAGTTATTAGGACACTCGGAAATCCTGGAATGAAGTTACGTCACTGGGATCAAGTCGCAACAATCGTTGGATTTCCTATCACATTCGATACCGAATTGACATTAGGTAAAATTCTAAACATGGAACTGGACAATTATGTAGATAAATTTGAAGGGATAGCCGAGGCGGCAGCAAAGGAAAGAAATTTGGAGAGACTGATTAATACGATGCAGAAGGACTGGAAACAGATGTTATTCTCCATTAATCTTTACAAAGATACAGGGACTTGTGTAATTGGTTGTGTTGATGAAATTCAACTGATGTTAGATGATCACATCAATAAAGTCGTTACTATGAGGAACTCGCCCCATATCCAACCTTTCGAAGCTGAAATACTGTATATATATTGTTCAATTTCGCATAATATCATTTTCAGAGTTGTGAAGCTAACTTTTCATTATATAATTGTCCGATAGAAAATGGGAGACGAAACTGCACCTTCTCCAAGATATATTAGATCAGTGGTTACGGGTACAGGGCACGTGGATGTATTTGGAGCCAATTTTTTCATCTCCTGACATTCAGCAGCAAATGCCAGATGAGGGGAAACGATTCAGTGCCGTGGACAAGACTTGGAGGGACATCATGAAAACTGTTCAGAGCGATCCTAGAGTGATGTCGGTTGTGGAGATAGATAAAATGTTTGAAAGACTGAAAAAGAGTATAGTTCAACTTGATCTCGTTCGAAAAGGATTGACTGAGTATCTGGAAAAGAAGAGAATATTTTTTCCGCGATTCTTTTTTCTCTCTAACGATGAACTATTAGAAATTTTGTCAGAGACAAAAGATCCAACAAGGTAAACGCTCCAGAACTGCTTTCTCATAACTCTTTCAAAATAATTATGATAATTTATTTCTATAGAGTTCAACCGCACTTGAAAAAGTGCTTCGAAGGCATTGCGATGCTCAATTTCGATGATAACTTGAATGTAAATAAAATGAAATCGATTGAAGGAGAAGTTGTTGATTTGTCTGATGTGATATCAACATCAGCGGCGAGGGGGCAAGTGGAGAAATGGTTCTTAGAACTTGAAGTGGATATGCGAAAAAGCATTCATGATATTCTCAATGGAGCTATCAAAGAATATCCAATTAAAGAAAGAAGAGCATGGGTTTATGACTGGCCCGGGCAAATAATATTGGCTGTGAGTCATCTCTATTGGACTCAGTATATTGAAGCAGCTATGGTTTATGGTGTCGATCACTTGAAGCGGTCTTTAGATGAGTGTGAAAATGAGTTGCATGAAATAATTTCGATTATACGAGGAGAATTATCCAAGCAAAATCGCATTACATTAGGTGAGTGAGCGGCGAACAATGATCCCATACCCCGATTTGAATGAATACATTGGGAATGAATACTAAAATTTTCAGAAGCTCTTGTCACACTGGACGTACATGGAATGGATGTTCTGACGCAATTAATACAGGATCAAGTCATAAAAAATACAGATTTTAAATGGCTCTGTCACCTGAGATATTACTGGAAGGTAGGTGTTGTGTGCCATTTCTCCGAAAAATTCACTCATCTATTGTTCAAATCTGCAGGATAATGAGCTTTTTGCATACATGATCAATTCGTGTCTCCAATATGGATATGAATATCTCGGTAATTCCTCACGACTTGTTATTACACCGTTGACTGATAGATGTTATCGGACCCTATTTGGAGCTTTGAGTCTCCATTTGGGCGGTGCACCTGAAGGTCCGGCTGGCACTGGAAAAACTGAGACAACAAAAGATCTGGCGAAAGCAATAGCAAAACAATGCGTTGTGTTCAACTGCTCTGGCGGACTGGATTACAAGGCCATGGGAAAATTTTTCAAAGGCATAGCATGTTGCGGGGCATGGTCATGTTTCGATGAGTTCAATCGAATTGATCTTGAAGTTCTGTCCGTTGTTGCCCAACAAATTCTAACAATTCAAAGAAGCATCCATTTGAGTACTGAAAAAATCATGTTTGAAGGCACAGAAATTCTCGTGAATCCGACTTGCGCTATATTCATTACAATGAATCCTGGGTATGCTGGTCGTTCAGAATTACCAGACAACTTGAAGGCATTATTCAGATCAGTAGCAATGATGGTCCCTGATTACGCGTTAATAGCCGAAAACACTCTCTATTCATTTGGGTTTTACAATGGTCGACCATTGGCTGTAAAAATTGTCACAACATACAAGCTCTGTTCCGAACAATTGAGCTGTCAGTGTCACTATGATTACGGCATGAGGTCCATAAAATCAGTGTTGATTGCTGCCGGTAATTTGAAACTGAAACATCCGAATGAATCTGAGGATGTTCTGATTCTAAAGAGCATCACAGATGTCAATTTACCTAAGTTCCTCAGTCGAGATATTCCTCTGTTTCGAAGCATCGTTTCTGATCTATTTCCAAATATCCAATTAAAGCAGCCAGACTACAATCATTTGAATGAATGCATACGCCAAGTATGCAATAGATTAAATATTCAATGCACGCCGTTTTTTCTTGAAAAGATACAGCAAATTTACGAAATGATGACCGTTCGACATGGCTTCATGATTGTTGGTCCTCCTTTCGGTGGAAAAACGTCAGCCTATCGCGTATTATCTGAATCACTTGGGCTTCTCGAAAGTTATGGTTTGATGGATGAGAACAAAGTGGAAATTGTTGTGATCAATCCCAAGTCTATGACATTGGAACAATTATATGGACAATTTCATTCGGCATCTCATGAATGGAGTGACGGATTATTGGCAATAAGTTATAGACATTTTGCAATGTCAACGAATGAAAATCGAAAGTGGTTGATATTCGACGGACCTGTGGATGCAATTTGGATTGAAAATATGAACACAGTGTTGGATGATAATAGAAAACTTTGCCTGATGTCAGGAGAAATTATTCAGTTGGCATCGAAAACTAATTTGATATTTGAGCCGATGGATCTCGAAGCTGCGTCGCCAGCAACCGTATCCAGATGCGGTATGATTTATATGGAACCGATGATGCTTGGATGGAAACCTATTCTTGATTCCTGGGTTAATATGTTGCCACAGCTATTGAGCGAGCATGTTAAAAATCATCTGAAGAATCTTTTTTCCCGATTCTGTCCGGCATTGCTACATTTAATACATCGATGTGGCGCTAAGGTATGCTGTGTCAGTGTTGAGTATCCCGTGGGAACCTGAGCGATCTGTTCTTACTCCCACTGTTTTTCCACACTGGCATATATATATATATATATATATATCTTCAAGTTGTATTCTCTTAAAGGAAATGGTCTATGTACCGGAAGCCAATCACATCACTTCAATAATGCAACTGATGGACTGTTTTCTCGAAGATCTCAAAAACGAATTAACTCTGAAGGACATTTCAGATCTGGAATTTCGAGCGCAAATTGAGGTGAACGAATCTCTATTTTGAGTGCCATAATTTTAATGACGATCATGAAATTATTTTTAGGGTTCATTCTTCTTTTCATGCATTTGGGGAATGGGTGGCACATTTGCATCAACATATCGCGAGTGGTTTAGCGATCTTTTCAGGGCATTGATGGCACACGAACTTCCGACAAACATTCGTCAACGATTTGTTCTCCCAGCAGATATTGTGAACCCGAAAAAACCATATGTTACAATGATACCTAGTACAGGTCTCGTGTATGATTATAAATTTATCAAAGAGGATAAAGGCAGATGGGTATTATGGGCGCAAGACCTAAGGAATGTCCCGCCCTTACCAAAAGAAATACCTGCTCATCAGATTGTCGTTGACACAACTGAAACTATCAGATACTTTCATCTGTTCTCAATGTTGATCAACAATCACAAGCCTGTACTTTTAGTTGGGCCAACAGGAACAGGAAAATCAGTCTGCATTATGGAATATTTATTGAAAAGAACAGATTCGAAAATTATCAAACCCCTATTCATTACGTGTACCGCACAAACAACACCGAACCAAATTCAGGAAATGATTATGAATAAAATGGATAGAAGAAAGAGGGGGGTATACGGTGCACCGCCTGGAAAATACTGGGTTATCTTTGTTGACGATGTTTCGATGCCCTTGAAAGACGAATATGGTGTGCAACCACCAGTTGAACTACTTAGGCACTTCCTTGATCATAGTACATGGTATGATATGAAGGAACTGGTGCCATTCCAACTCGTGGATATGCAGTTGATTTGTGCGATGGATGTTCCATCGAATGGGAAAGATGTGACACCAAGATTCAAGAGACATTTTTTCATGCTAGGCATTTGTGAATTTGAGGACAATGTTATGATTAGTATTTTCAGAAAAATTCTACTATGGCACCTCGTCTCTCGTGGTTTTGACAATTTGTTCGTGACGGCTATTGATGATATTGTTTTGGGAACTTTAGATATTTACAAGGAAAGTTTGAATCATTTATTACCAACACCAAAAAAGTCACATTATTTGTTCAACTCACGCGACTTTGCTAGAGTCATTCAAGGTGTCCTATTATCGCGGCCCGAGACGATTGAGAACATTGTATGTATACTTCCTCGTTGTTTATTGTCATTTAGGTTGAATTCTGTATCAATCCACGCTTAATTAGGTTTCTCTGAGAAGATTATGGGTTCATGAAATACTTCGGGTTTTCGGAGATCGATTAGTAGACGAGATGGATGCGGCCTGGTTAGTAGAGCAGATCAAGAAAACACTACTCAATCATATGGATGAAGATATTCAGATTTTATTTCAAAATTTTATCAATGAATCCAACGAAACAGTAAGTAATCTACATTCTCATGGCAGTTTGAATATCATTGCGTATATTCCATTCTTGTCTTATATCAAGATAACTGAAACTCATATGAGAAACTTGGTGTATTGTGATTTCCAACGACCATTGGAAGACAAGAAGCTATATATGGAAGTTCATGACTTAGATCATCTTGCCAAAATTGTCGTTGAATATTTAGCCGAATTGAATTCAGTATCAAAGCAACCAATGAATTTGGTTCTCTTCAGGTATATTCACGACTATTCATCTACAGACGAGTCCCCTCGTGAACTGATAAACATTTAAAATTATTAGATTTGCAGTAGAACATCTGTCCAAAATCTGTCGAATATTGATGCAACCACGAAGCCACGGCTTGTTGGTGGGAGTTGGTGGATCAGGGAGGCAATCATTGACGCGATTAGCATCTCATATTTCGGATTATGAGTTATTCCAGGTGGAGATAAGTCGAGAATATAGTGTTCACGAATGGCACGAAGACTTAAAGAATATCCTTCATAAGACCATATCAAGCGATCATCATACAGCATTTTTCCTCGCTGACGTTCAGATTAAAGCGGAATCCTTTCTGGAAGACATGAGTAATCTAATGAACTCTGGCGAAGTACCTAATCTGTTCAAATCAGATGAAAAAGCAGAATTATGCGAAAAAATGCAAGCCTTGGATAGACAACGGAATAAATCATTGCAAACTGATGGAAGTCCTGTTGCGCTGTTCAATTACTTTGTTCAAATGGTTCGTGAACAATTACATTTAGTTATCGCAATGTCACCGATGGGCAGTAGTTTTCGAACGCGTATCAAACAGTTCCCGGCATTGGTTAACTGTTGCACAATTGATTGGTTTCATCCTTGGCCTGCGGATGCATTATTAGCCGTTGCCAACCAATTTTTGCAAGAAGTTGATCTTTCTGATGAAGAACGCATCGCCTGTATTGAGATGTGTCAACATTTTCATATATCAACACATGATTTGTCCACGGAATTTTTTCAGCGAACCAAGAGGTTTTTTTCTTCTGCTTCATTCGTACAATACTTTCGAATCATATCACTGGCGTACGAATTCTCGTTCACAGATATAACTATGTCACTCCTACATCGTATCTCGAGTTGATAAACATATTCAAAAATCTCATGGCCCAAAAACGTTTGGATATTGTGATGACTAAACACCGGTACGAAGTAGGATTATCACAACTTGATTCGACGCATAAACAGGTCGAGAAAATGCGAAGTAGTTTGCTTACATTGCAGCCAAAACTAGTCGATGCCGCGAAAGATTTAGAAAAGATCATGGAAAATATAGAAAAGGAGCGTGAAGATATCGCTGCCATTGAAAAAATAGTCCAAGTTGATGAGCAAGCAGTGATGGTATAATGTTGAGTAATAATATCATTTCACTGGTACAAATTCATATGGCTAATAATTGTGTTGTATTGAAGATGGTTGCAGCAGCCGCAGAAGAAATACGACGTGAGTGCAATGCTAACTTGGAAATGGTGATGCCGATTCTCGATGCAGCACATATGGCATTGAATACATTGACTCATCAAGATATTCAAATCGTGAAGGCAATGAAAAATCCACCAGCAGGTGTGAAATTAGTCATGGAAGCTATTTGTGTCCTCAAAGATGTAAAACCTGATCGTGTTCAGGGCGAAAATGGAAAAATTGTTGAAGATTACTGGAAAGCCTCTCTGCGTGTCCTCAACGACATGAAATTCTTGGAGTCACTGTTATTTTTCGACAGGGATAACATTCCTGAACGGATCATGTTTAGAATTCGTACAACCATATTGATAAATTCAAATTTTGATCCTGAAAAGATTAAGAATGTCTCATCGGCATGTGAGGGTCTTTGCAAATGGGTGATTGCACTGTCAGAATACGATAAAGTTATGAAAGTAGTGGTACCGAAAAAAAAAGCGTTAATCGTATCTGAAGCAGAATATAATGATGCGATGGCCGCATTAGAAGTAAAACGGGCACAATTGAAGGGAGTTCAACAGAAATTAGAGCGATTAATAAGCATACTGGCGCAGAGAAAAGAAGATTATCAAGCAATGACTAATGAAGTCAATGAGTGTAAGCAAAAGCTAGGGAGAGCTGAAGAACTCATTAGCCGACTTGGTGGTGAATATAATAGATGGAGTGATGCTGCTAAAATTGTTGGGGAACAATATTTCAAACTTACCGGTGATATCCTCATCGGATCAGGTGTTGTGGCGTACCTTGGAGCATTTACATCGGAATATCGACAAGGCCAAATCGATAATTGGGTTAAACTATGTAAACAAAGTAATGTTTATTGCTCTTCAAACTTCCAGATGATTGAAGCACTTGGCGACCCAATTTCAATTAGATCTTGGAATATTTTTGGATTGCCCAGTGACCTATTCTCCATTGAGAATGCAATTATTGTCTCGAAGTCGCGGAGGTGGCCATTGATGATTGATCCCGAAGGTCAAGCAAATAAATGGATCAAGAATATGGAGAAAGAATCAGCAATTCATGTTATTCGCTCAAGCCAGAGTCAAAATTATATGAGAATTTTGGAAAATGCCATTCAATTTGGCCAACCTGTACTACTAGAGAATGTTAGTGAAGAAATAGATGCTGTTCTAGCACCACTACTTCTAAAACAAATCTTCAAATCAGCTGGTGTATTGTGTATCAAATTTGGCGATTCTGTTGTTGAGTACAATGTCAAATTTCGGTTCTACATCACGACTAAACTCCGCAACCCACATTATTTACCAGAAATTTCAGTGACGGTGACACTTTTAAATTTCATGATCATACCTGCTGGCTTAGAAGATCAACTATTGGGTACCGTCGTTGCCAAAGAACGACCGGAATTGGAACTAGAAAAAAATCAATTGATTATCCAGGGGGCTGCCAATAAAAAGTATATACATATATATTATGATACAATATCAATTATGCATACTCCCATTATTTGGGTATTACCTATTGCAGAATGTTAAAGGAGATTGAAGATAAAATTCTCGAGGTGTTATCGGGATCAAAAGAAAATATTCTCGAAGATCAAACAGCTATTTCTATTTTGAGTAGCTCTAAAATACTGGCGAATGAAATTGAAACGAAACAAGCTGCTGCCGAGTCTACAGAGATGTCTATTGATGATGCAAGACGCAAATACACTCCAATAGCTACTCACAGCACAATACTCTTTTTCACGATTGGTATTGGCATTTGAATACCCAACAGTCACATACAGTCTCTGATATCTTGATTCAATACATTTTTCTTTGTAGTTGTTCTAGCGAACATTGATCCAATGTATCAATATTCGCTTGTGTGGTTCGTCAAACTTCTCAAATCAACAATAGACAACATCACACCCGTAAAAAACTTCAGTCAGCGTTTGGAAGACCTAACAAAAGCTTTCACTTATTCCTTATACAGGAATATTTGTCGCTCATTATTCGAGAAAGATAAACTTCTGTTTGCACTATTATTATCAGTTAAGACGGGGAAATTATCGAATGCCCAGTGGAAGTTCTTTTTAACGGGTGGTGTGGGTTTAGAAAATCCTGATGAGAAACCTACTGAGTGGCTGTCAATTAAATGTTGGGATGAGCTCTGTCGACTCGATTCTGTAACTGGATTTGCAGTAAGTATGATAAATAGTTGAATCTGATCCAATATTATAATAGGTATATGATATTCAAAGTGATCTATTTTCAGGGCATTAAGGACCATTTTGTGAAGAATATAACAAGATGGAAAGATATACTTGATAGTTATGAGCCACAATCACAGACTTATCCTCAACCATTTGATAAACTCACCCGCTTCGAGAAATTACTGATTTTACGTTGTCTTCGGCCTGATAAAATCGTGCCCGCAGTTCAACTCTTCGTCGAAGGTAATCTATTATTACCAGAAGTTAATATATTCGTTGGGAATAATGAATTCCGTATGGCACTATGAATTTCATTAACAAATTTATTTATATACTACAGAACAATTAGGGAAGGAGTACATTGAACTACCAGCATTTGATCTAGCTTCATCTTTCGTTGATTCATTTTGCTGTAGTCCCCTAATTTTCGTGTTGAGTCCGGGCGCAGATCCGACTAGAATATTGTTGAAATTTGCCGATGATCAGGGATTTGGGACTTCCAGGCTTTTTTTTCTGTCGTTGGGGCAAGGCCAAGGTGAAATAGCTGCTAATTTGATTGATGGAGGTGTGAAAAATGGCACATGGGTTATTTTACAAAATTGTCATCTTGCCAAAAATTGGATGCCAACTTTAGAAAAGGTAGATACACAAACATTCACTCTTGCCCTCACACTGAGATAGAAAGCTACGGATGTATTATTTCCTTCCTCATTTAAATTTGCAGATTTGTGAAAGTTTTTCGCCAGAAACTGTTCATCCGGATTTTCGGTTATGGTTAACAAGTTATCCCTCAGAATATTTTCCAATCAGTGTGCTTCAAAATGGCATCAAGCTGACGAATGAACCGCCAAAAGGGTTGCGTTCGAATGTAATCAGATTGCTTTATCAGGTTCGTTCGATAGTTTGCAAGACAAATACATGAATTTAATGAGAAAAAAAAATGCATCAAATGTAATTTCAAGGACAATTGGATCGAAAGTTATCATCAACTATCGAACTTCTCTCAAAATCTTCCAGGATCCAGTATCAGATCCAGAATTTTTCAGTTCATCCAAGCAAAAAAATGTATTCAAAAGAATGCTATTCTCATTATGCTTCTTCCATGCTGTCATTCAAGAGAGAAGAAAATTCGGCTCAATTGGGTGGAATAATCCATATGAATTTAATGAGACTGACCTCAGAATTAGTGTTCTCCAACTCAAGATCTTTTTGGATCAATATGAGGACGTGCAGTACGATGCGCTGAGGTATCTTACTGGTAAGTCTCGTCCACATTTGAAGTAGGGTGCAGGTTTTCCCTTTTTGAAAATTGGTTGCCCAGCAATACGAAAATTCATCATAGGTGAGTGTAATTATGGCGGTCGAGTGACAGATGAATGGGATCGTCGAACGTTGAATACAATTCTCGAAGTTTATTATTGTAAAGCGGCAGCTGAAGATATGAACTATTGCTTTGATTCGTCTGGTCAATATTACGTTCCATCCGCATCAGATCACAATGAATTTCTCTCATACGTGCAAAAGTTACCAATGGTCGCGAACCCAAGTATCTTTGGCATGAATACCAATGCTGATATTGTTAAGGATCAGCAGGAAGCAGATTTCATGTTGTCATCAATTTTGTCTACTCAGGTAAATCAAAAATGAATATAATATCCCTTCATAGGAAAATCTTATTCACAATATATATCATATTTGTCATTTATTTGGAATTACTGTTGCGTTGCCAGGAGTTTGAAGTAAGTTTCTTAGGAATTCAAAAAATATCTCTCATAATTCAGATATTATATGAGTTCATAACCAATAATATATATAAATTTGCGAAGCTTCATGATAATTTCTGGGAGAAGGTTATGGGCATCGAAAGTATAGTTTGTGATATCAGCATACTAATATATTTATGGCTTTATTAATTGTCAGGATTCATCATGGGTGTCGCAAAAAGACGAAGAATCTCTTGACACAGTCGTTCTTGATATAGCCAATAATATACTATCAAAACTACCCGCGGACTTTGATTTGATTCAGGCACAAGGTAAATACCCGACACTGCATGAGCAAAGTATGAATACGGTATTGGTGCAAGAAATGGAACGGTTCAATGAGCTACTCCAATCGATCAGGAGTAGCTTAATAAATGTTCAGAAAGCGATTAAAGGTAATCGATAAATTCTCTTCCAAGAATATTCTGATGAACGAAAAATAATGAGCTATCTCTGTTTCTACATTACTTTCATTAGGCTTGATCGTTATGAATTCCGAACTTGAACAAGAGTTTGGGTCGATAAACGCTGGAAGAATCCCAATTTCATGGAGAAAACATTCGTATCCATCGTTAAAACCTTTAGGCAGTTACATTCAAGACTTTATACAACGTTTAAAATTTTTCGAAGTGAGTAACTCTCAATTCCAAATTAATCTCTAAATTATATGAAATACAATTGCTATTACAGGAATGGTTCCAAAACGGGCCGCCAACGGTCTTTTGGTTTTCGGGTTTTTCCTTCCCTCAAGCATTCCTCACTGGTGTCCAACAGAATTATGCGAGAAAATACTCAATATCCATTGATCTAGTGGTGTTTGATTTCGTTCCACTGAGAGATACAAGTTTTAAATCACCACCGGTGGATGGTGTTTATGTCTACGGATTATTTTTAGACGGCGCAAGATTCGATATGAATAGTATGGTGCTCACTGAATCATCTCTCAAAGTTCTTTATGACATAGCACCGCATGTAAGTTAATTAAGATGAACCAAAGAAAGATTTTATATTGATTATTAATAACGATAAATGGTAATTATAATTTACAGCTGTGGCTTGTACCAATGATGAATAAAAGTTTGGCGAAGAAAGAAATTTATATTTGTCCAGTGTACAAAACGATTGCGCGGCATGGCATTCTATCAACAACCGGGCATTCAACAAATTTTGTTATCGCCATGTGGTTGCCCACAGATAAGCCACAGCATCACTGGATATTACGCGGGGTAGCCATGATTTGTCAATTGTCACAATGAAATAATTGAACAAAAGGTAAGGCACGCATGAAAACCAGAGAAATAATGAACAAGAAATATTTCCAATATTTGACGATAGTGTGCCACCATTAATGTCAGGTAACATTGATATTGGCCTGAGGTTTTTTGGAGGACAAGACATCTTGCCTAAATGCGAGGCATGTATTAGGTATAGTAATGATTTCATCGTTCAACATCCAACGCACAACGGTCAAATGGAGGAGCAGGGTTTAGAAACACGAGAAATAGGGTAAAGGAGATGGAGGCGTGGAGCTGCGTTTTAATCGAAGGGATAGAAAGAAGTGGTATGAGAGGGCGATCGGGTTTAGGATAGTGGCGACACCCTGTCTGCTCGGACCGAGATCGCCGGAGGCTCGTTGCCTAGCGACGTTGTATTGATCTCTCTTCTATTCCGTATCTCGGGCTTTGCCACCGCATATTGCTCGCTTTACCTCGCTCATCATTCTCTTGTGTCCACGCGCTTGCTCTTTTTCTTCCTGTAACTTTGGACCTCATTCGTTTATCTCATCATCATTGTTATACAGTGACGTATATAACCGTCACCATTTTACAATTAAAAATAATTCATTATGATATTGTGAAAATCTCAGTTGTTCATAAATGAAGAATATGATGGTATGGGTACAGTATACACCTCATGATTGATCTTATTGCGATCATTTTACTGTGCAGGGTATATTTGTCTGTGAAATATTATCATCGGTATATTGATTTTCAAATGAATGATACTATGGTTCGAGATGATACTTTGGCATTAAGTTTATTCATATATGATAACAGAATACTGATCGATACAAGACATTAGTCATATGGGACAGAAAGCAAAGCAAAGATAATGTTGAGAGCGTAAGGATCGGAAGTAGAAGTGGAAAATGATGATGATGTCGCAGAAGAGAGGTCGGTTGAGCATCAAGATTTTAAATAATGGAGGAGAATATACACATGAAGTATGTCTCAAAGGTGGAGGTGCAGGAATGGTCCATGAGGGGAGGGGTTGCCGAGCAACGAACATCCACCCTCGAACACCCACCACTCCGAGCGTTCCATCCCCCCATGGATTCCCCTATGAATTCCCCTATGAATTCCCCCCTCTCCATCTGACTCTTTCTGTGCTTCGTATTCTCGTGATGCTCACAGGGTCGATACAAGGTTCATATTCACCCGGGAATTCCCCAATTTCCATTACGGGAATTCCGGGTTCTCCTTCGGCCTTTTAAGGGCTTTGTCACTTTTCTCCCATTACCCATTTTATCATACACCACAACGAAGAAATTGTAAAAAATGAACGATAACTCATGACGGTGATGCTTTATTAAAAACTAATATAGTTTATATAGGTATAATATACAGAAACTTATCATAGAAAATATCGTATCACTGGAAAAAATACATAAGAAATACTGATATCACGATAAACTAATTTATTTGTACCATGTGGGAAAAGAAGAATCATTACTGATGCAATATTAATTTCGATAATTTGACGTATACAGTAATTCATTGCGACGGTTCTGCAAATGAATATGCAAGTGCAAATAATGAGTTAGTGTTTTTTATCCATGGTCGATTATGGTCCGCTCTTAGCATTCACCGCGTGCCTTATGAATTGTTTGAACTTGGCACATGGAAGCCCGCTGTGAACGCAAGGAGCGTGGACGCATTTTTGACACTTCTGCTAATTCTCGTTCTGTTTTCACTTGTATATCATCCGCACTCTCCTTGATTGTTGATGCTGGTAGTTGACAACCATTACTACTAGAAGATGGCATTATCTCACCGCTAATACACTTCATATCGAGCTGAACGAAAAACAAACACAATATTACAAATATTTACAGCACATGTTATATCACAATTTTCACAATACTTTCTCCCGCCTTCATTACTCGTCTCTTACTTTTATCACGAGATTTGATGAGATAGAAACTCAAAGCAATAAATTATGAGTGAGTTATCGATCAACCGGCGTTGATTACACGTTGCCTACAGTGTCGTTGATCTTTAAACTTAATGAGTATGGCGAACGTGGGCTGGCGAAATTCAGCCCGTTGAAGGATGAGAAAATTCGAGGTAGAACGGATAAACGGCCATGTGCGCGTGTGCCCGTGAGGGGTGACGGCCTGAGGGATGCAGGATGCAGATGATACAATGCATCGCGGCGTATGCCCAAAAACCGAACGTCACGCGTGCTCAAATGCTACATGTATGTATATAAATGCTTGGAGGGGGAAACGAGGTTTGCTCTGTTTCCCTTCGCAGTCCGCGTTTCCCTTCATCCTCCTCGTCGCTCACTCATCGTAACTTATTGCTTATTCCTCGTAGGGGTGAAATCCAACCATTGGAATATATCCCTCTGTGAGACAATATGATGCACGCGCCAGTGTCTGCGTATATGTGTGCGATCCCTGAGAGAGCAGCTGACACACGGGAAGCACCCCCTGAGCTCATGTAACCCCTATTGTCCTGCCATGGACTTTGGCATAACCAAGTAGAACATTCGGCCCCTCTGATATCATTTCATTTCATGTTACACATTCTCTCTTTCTCAATAGAAAAAAAAAATAAATAAATAAATAAATTGGAAAAAAAAATTAGAAAGTACAAATTGTAGCTCCAAAGTCAATTCATTCTGATTCAATAGACAAGTTATATTGATATCAATATTTGAAATGGAAGGGCTTCTTTACGATGGTAATTGCTGAAATTTATTCTTTTGATAAATGAATGAGTTATCGGCGGCATTTAATAGGATAAAGGAAGAAATGTTGTAATGAATAAGGGATGTTGTGTTGATCAAAGGTGGAAGAAACACTCCGGAGTTACGTCACAGAGGGTGTGCGAATGTATACGTAAGTGTGTGTGGGTGTGTGCAATCGGGCGTGGTAGAAATCTAATTATGCACCGGGCAGATATTTTGTATTGTCATGAAGAATGGCACGAGATTCATATGGAAAAATCATTCGAATACTATATAATGATTCTGTAATCAAGAATTGTCATTAATTCGCGTTGTTCGTTTTTCCAAAATGCCTATTCGTTTATAAATGTGATAGAATCGGGAGGGGTAAAATAAATGGGTGGAGAGATGGACTTAGGATCTGAATTTCGAAGTATTTAAAGTACTTTCCTGCTCAAAGTTGAAGCTCAGAAGATTCGTAGGGGAATCGTCCTCATGACGCAATCAAGAAGCCACGTGGCGCTATGGATGATGACCTCCGTACGTCGACACACGCTCGCAACACCTCATTGATCCTTGTATATATGTATGTATGTGTTTTAAGACCACACTCCATTCATGAGATCCATTCGGTGCCTGGCGCGCGCTCGTAGCTGTGCCATCTTTCGAGATTGGTATCTAGAACAGAAGAATAAAATTTACGTATCTCTATATTGATTTTCATTATTAAATTTCGAGAACGTGAAGTTTTGTAGCCCATTTTTGTTTCAATACCTCTCTTGCATGCGTTAAAATGAAATTACGCTTATGACTTGAAAGTTACCTTGCCAACATTGCTTAACACAATGCAAAAATATTTCATTTATTTGCTACAAAACAGAAAAAAAACAAATTTATTTGTCTGATAGAATGCGAAAATTGAGAATAAATCAACGCAATTACCAACTGGTTCTATGTACATCTCTGTAGTCATGACGATAGTGAACTTTACTGATAAAACAACATAATGCGACTAGGAAAAATTGCAGCAAGTCAAGGACAATCAGAATTTAAATTCGCAACTACTATTTTCAGTCAGAAAAAAAAATGTTTTTTTATAGAATACGAAACGACTTGCCACTGTATTGATATGATTGGAGATACATATGTTGTTCGATCTTTTGGACGGCAACTATTTTTTATTACAAATCTTTTGGAGCATTGAAAACCTTGTGAAACTTTCGTATAATGTCATATGTCGTTGAGTCGTTGAATCATGACGAAACTGCCAACAATATGCCCGTTTTTTGCACTTATGTTCAGTGGATTATTCGCGAATCGTATGAAAAATTTATCAAACAATACGACATCACACAAACCTACAGGACGAATTAAATTAATTACAAGCGTTTACATTTCATTCCGCCGGGGACAGTATTTTGAAAAAATCTTTTCCTAAAGAACTAAATAATTATCCGGCTTTACTGTTATCTGAACTTGTAGCAAAATGGAAAATGATCAGAGTATTCGCCGATTCAAACGAGGAAAGGGTAGTTGAAATATTCTCATATGAAATTACCTGGTGACAGGGTCGGAGACGTTGCTGTACGTGTACAATTAGTGAATGCACCTGCTGATTCTTCATCTTATGAACATCGCTGAGTTTAGATTCAAAGATATATATATATATATATATAGATACACACACAAATGTTTATATTGAAATACATAGGCAAAGACCACTTTGTGGTATGAATTGAGGTTACTCCAGAAGTCCTTCTTATTTAGAAGGGTCGGTGACAGTTTGAAATTGTTCATGTTGCGACCGTCAATCATTGCAATGATTGTTACACTTGTGGCGCAAAATTCATTCGACAGATCATGCGCTAGCACAACGACGACCACCACAACGACGACCACCACCACGACTACCACGACTACCACGACCACAACGACGATAACGTCGACGACGACGACGACGACAACGACAAGAAAACGGGGTACCCTGGGTGTTGTTGGTTTGATGGTCGCGGGGCCACTGCGCCCTCTCCGCCGTCGCCCGCTTAGCCCTGCCCCTCGATATCAGACCCCTTCACCATTCCCCTATTCAAGCCGTCACGTGAAAGCTCAGTCGCTTGCGCCTTTCCCACCACTACCGTCACGACCTTCACCACCCGTACACATACTCATCCTTTCTCGCGAGAAGCGTATTGTTGCTCCGATGGTCGCGGGGCTACTGCGCCCTCACGTAGACAGCGAGCATACTGAAGTAATGCGGAAGCGATTTCCGGTAGGTTTTAGCGAAAGAATTAGAGGAGGCGGTTTTTTAGTCAGTAAGAATCTGACACTATCCACTGTCACCATTATGTCTCATCAAAAAATTTTCAACTCTTACAAAAAAAAACATTAACGTTATAATAACAACAATAATAATAGTCATCACCATCATCATCATCATCATCATCATCATCATCATCATCATCATCATCATCATCATCATCATCATCATCATCATCATCATCATCATCATTATCATAATCACCGTCACCACCACCACCACCATCACAACCTTCACTACCCGTACACATTACTCATCTTTTCTCACGAGAGGCGTGTTGTTGCTCTGATGGTCGCAGGGCTACTGCGCCCTCTCCTGTGACCGCTCCTGGATATCAAAGTTCTATTCTCCCACCTTGTTACACCACCACGTCTTTCTCTTTTCACATCCCTTAGTCCTGTTTATATACGGAAATCTCCGTTAACTTATCGTCACTATACATTTCATGGGACATAATGAATATTATATGGAGATATTGTGGACAAAATTTAACTTGAATTTATTTATGTATCGTGACTTCTTCACTTTTTATTGCCCCCCATATCATCTACTTCTCTCCTTCTGCTTATATAAATTACTGTATAGTGATTTCACATGTGGTATACATTTGACAAAAGCTACAGCAAGCAAATCTTTTTTCACCAAATCTTCTCTTTTCGAACTCTCCAATAATCAAGGCGATTAGGACGCAGTCCGCTTATATCACTATTTTCACATAGATCTGTTTGAGCACGTACCGAAAATGAGTGGGAATCATTTCCGACGCGTCATTCTGGTGGCCTCTAAAACAGATATACGGCCACCTTATGGCGATTATTCCTTCCTCCTTTCTAAAACTTCTTCTTACACCAGTTTTTATCGTTTATTCGCGTTTTATCAGGTCATGAGCATCGAGACAAATGTCGAAGTCATACATGAATAGCATATTTTCATCAGGGTAAACTCCGTTTATTTATTCACATAGATTATCGTATCATTACTTGTGTTGCTTCACAACTACATACAAACATATACTGGACTTATTTGTATGTAGAGATTTGGCAAGTGGGTGAAGTTGGCAAATGATCAACGGAGTTGTACTATACCATACTGTGTCTTCCCGCCGTGAAACTCCGCGGGATATTATGTATAATGATAAAAACGAGCATTATGTTGTAATTCTGTAGATAGATGAATGGTCATATGTGTACATTACGGCATATAGTGTATATACTCATACCGCGAATGTCTTACATCTCATGTGGTTGGGGCAAAGGATAATCAAAACGAAATAACCCCTGGAGTGCGAATCCACCACTTTAAGACGCAAACCTTGTCAACTTGCAATCGTCTTCGCTTTCCTTCTATTGACGTTAATCCAGATATTCCATCTGATGAGTCCAATGAAAGAGATAATTTATGCAACAAAATTGCAAATTTACTCAAGACAAAAAGACTATCAATGAACAATATTCTACATCTCTATGTTGGTTTAATTTCATGTTATTTGACGGCAACATGAATGAACAATGTAGGACAGATATAGCAATAATGAATAGGTCCATACGATTGCCACACCCAGTCGGTAAAGCAATGATGGATTTAGAAGTGAGATGGAAAAAGTATATCTACTACACAACTATAATTGGTGTTAAAAAATCGGAGGTCAATTGAGCGCTAAAAGACAAAGACTTTTGAAAGAAAATAGAAGGGAGGAGAGAAGACAGTAGAAAAAAAGAAAACGGTTGGAAGATGAAGAATTGTGGATTTGGAGTAACAGGGTATTGGCGATAGTGGGAAGAGAAGAAAGAGAGGAGGCAGCACGATAGGAGAGTACTGGGAGAATTGAAGACGTGGGGGAAACAAGTGGATTCGCCCTGGCATGGACCAGCCAGCCAGTGGAATATCTCGCTTACTCGGCCGGGTCGCTAGGCAACACTCTGCCTCGGCCTGGAAGCCCGTACAAAATCGCCAGAGATGTATATATGTATAAATAGTTGCGCCCCCATTCTCTTAAATACATATCGGCCGGGAAACTATATAATATATATATATATACATATATAAACTTAATGAATCATATATTATCATCAACGAGAACCAATGAGCATCTATACAAATATACATATACAAGTCGTGTAACTACGACAGATTTGATCAGTAAAGTAATTAACTTATTTTTATATTTCCCAATATTGTAGTGGAACTTGAGACCTGCGTGAAATTCTTCAGCTCATTGTTTATATTGAAAACAACAATCGCAGGTGTCAACGGTTAATTTCCTCCTCGATCAACCAGCTTTGTCATTCATGCATCTGTTTATACAATGATATTCATATGAAGGCGTCTGATTGCCTAGAGATAAAATATCGTGATCATTATATAGGGACATATGTATATATATATCATATATACGTATGTATCTGTGTTGATGGGAGAAGAGACACGGGCGACGCGCTGTCTGCGGCAAAGCATTTGTACAACGCACCCGGCCGAGAAAACCATCAGCCTGGATTGAAGAGATAGAGATAGGAGGGGTTGAATTTTTACTGGGGTAAAATGGGATAAAAAAAAAGTTGCCAATGTTTCAAATGTACATTTACACATGCATGAATATATTTTTCTATGCAATATATACGAAATATTATGTAAAATTCTACAGACAACAAATGCTGCTAAGAATTTCAAAATCATATTGAAATAGTCCGATCTTTGAATTCTCCATCTGTTTGCATGTCGGAGAAAAAATATTTACGTTCAAATAAAATGTTACGAAATCGTGAAATCCCACAGCGTTCATATCGGTTTATCATTCATATTTTTAATATACTCATCTTTTCATGCTTCATTACAATGTATTTTTTTCAATTTTACTAGGAAAAAGAGGAATAAATTGATTTTCGTACAGAAATGAGAAAAATTGGGGTGTTACCCTTGTTCAACTCGTTGTTCTTCTCTATCACATGGTCGTTACACAGCTTTATATTGCTTTGCCTTTTTCATTTCCGGCATATTCACAAAACAAAAACCGACAGTTTTCACTCGGACGATAGACAGTTTTTCTATCGGCGGCTACGCTGTATTTTTATATGCATATATATGTATATGTTAATATGCATGGTTGAATCTTGGTAATTTTGATGTTGTCCGAGTTTTTAACAGACACATGAACTTCACCGTAATTTATTGTCACTGTAACGAACAATTTCGTTAATTATATTGAGAAACACACACGTCAGTTTTGGATATTAGTTATAACGTGGATTATCTATACGGTGTAAAACAGCTGGACTGTTATAGATCGAATAGTGCAATATTTTATGGAAATAAAGAAACATAAAGGCGCGAGAGGGAGAGCAAAAGAGGAGGACCGGGATACAATAATAAAGATAAAGATGCGGCGATGAAAAATATGCAAAACAGAAAAAGATGAAGATGGGGGTGTTGTCCCGGAGCCCCCGGCGCTCGTTGTTACGATAACCAAGCTCGAGAAGAATTGTCGGAGGATGGGGTAGTAGGGACGTGGGGTTGAAAGGGACCATCAGGGGTGCAGATCGATGGAGCAGTGACGTCACTGGGCGGAATGCTGCGTCGTCATGGTGACCGCCAACGTACCCGGGCGTGCATTCGAGGCCGTTACAAGGGCCTCTGCTGGATCAAATTTTATTTAATTTCAACCACTATCCTCTCTCTCTTCTCTATACAAGACCAACTTCATCTCTATCTATCTTTATATCCCTTTTTTTACCTCCGTTTCGTTCGTCGCGAAGCCTTCTTTCCTATATATATTTGTCAATACATCTTACAACAATATTTTTATGGTGACACTACCAAAATCAGACAAACTGACGATTCATCTTCATATTTAATATTGAGCTATGTAATTGAATTCTTAGCAACGGCTGCAACATTAAATCCAATGTCTGCAAGAAAAACGATCAATTGTGATGATCAGTATTCTGAAACTTGTGCAAATTGAAAAACTATCAAACGCCATAGAAATGAATGACATATGGCCAACAATCGTATTCTAAATGCGGCCAATATTCCAGACCATGCCACGTCAACTGAAATTTCATACAATTCACAATGTTCAATGGTTATTTATTTGGAAAATGTATAGGTATTGGTATGTGAAAAAATCTTTACCCGATTAAATTGACAACCTTTCCGGTGGTTTGGGATTAAGAAAAAAAATAGAAAAACACAACCAACTCCACTGTGATTTTGATCAATGATAAATTTCCCTCTGTTGATGGATACTGCCAAAATAATTTTTCATCATCTACAGCGAGATGGAAGTGTGTAGTTGGTAGAGACTGTAGTGCATATGAAGAGTTGTAGAACTTGTCGGAAATGATGAACGCTGCTACTTAATTCTTATTTCTGGAGAGAAAAAATTGGTCAATTTAATTCGAAATTGTTCTCTTCCAAGTGAGAATTAATTATTGAAAAATGAAATTTCGAAAAAAAATACGCCTGTAATCAAAAGATCGCCTGGGCAATCAATTTGACCTTTGCTGTTCATCCACTCTTGATTTTTCTCGAAAAAATCTAATGGTTTGTGCTAGGGGATCGATGCTTCGAGGCAGCGTGATGCTGAATACCCACGAGTGATGGCTTTCCATTACATTTTCGTATGTATATAAAGGGTGGCCCTGTGTAATTTGTCTCCCCTCCCCCTCCTCGTCCTCGTACTCGTCCTCGTCCTCACCCTATCCTGTTTTTGTTTCCTCCCTCGCAAAATGTTCACGAGTAAGGCCGAATAATTTTTGCATTTGCTGCGGCATCGCCCGTGTGCTTCGTACGAATTTATATGTATAAATATATATAGTGAGATAACACTGAGAAACATAGTGGGAAATGGTGGAGGCTATAGGGGGTGTGTTTGGTCCGGGAGTACTTCGGTGATGCTGTATTGATCCGGCATGAGTGAGATGGAGCTAAACTAAGCCGTGAAGCGTTACCGTGGCAACGTGCCCCTCATACTATTCCCATCCACCCTCTCAATCGCCCCTAAAACCATCCCCCTCTCCATATTCCGCACACGCTTACATTTCTTCTCTGTTACTCTCTTATAAAGAACAATTTGGATTTGCTCATGCACTAGACGAATTCTGGTCATATCCCACACCTCGGCTATTTCTCACTCTCTCACACTCTTCCACCCCATACCTCTGTATAACCACATTGCCATGTGTGTATGCATATGTGAAACAAATTTTCGTATGGCTGTGCATATTGTTCTTTCGCATTCGTTGTCATGGGAACGACAACAACAACAACAACAACAACAATAATAATAATAAGAGTTATTATTATTATCCTTTACTATTGCTTAAATTTTTCTTCCTATTTTTTCAATTCTCTCTCTTCTATACTGCTACGTTACGACCTTTCATGATTTGAAATATACCCATGGTTATTAATGATGGAATACAATGATTCAAAATTATAGTGAACCTATATATATTCATACTAGCATACATCTGTAGAGTGGAAAATCAAAGATCGATTGAATTTCGTTCATTTTTCATTTTTATTTCTTATTCGACCATCTTCTCCTCCTCCCCACGTTGCTTTTTTCTTCGTTTTTTTCTTGTCATTTCGATTATACATGTCAGTCTTCGATTATACATGGGTATGTGCATGTACAATGACGCATAACTAAAAATGGATAAGAAAAATAGGAAGAGAAGAAAATGGAATGAATGAAATTGAAGTAGAAGAAGAAAGAGAAAGAATTAATATGCTTATTCCTTGCTGTCTGTAATGTGTCATTTGCGCAACATAGAGAGTTTTGAATTTGGGATAACATTGTCATCTGACACTTTGGCATAAATTCGTGAGGCCGGGTGTGATATCCCGCTCCAACGATACACGTTATTTCATTTGCAATTTCTTTCGTGAATGTCGAGATTTCATTTCATCCACCTCTATTTGTCTTTCCATATTTGCAGAAACTGAGAATTATTAGAAGCTGCCTTGCGATAGCGCCTATTCCTGCTTAGATTAACTTTATACCAAAGAAATATGTATCATTTGTGATTGTGTATATACTATGTGACAATTTTCAATTTGGGGGAGTTTTCGATTCTATCAGATTTGGTAAAGACACGTTTTATTTTCAGTTAAAGTAATTGTTTGAAGTCATTGCTTCCTATCGATATATGTCTGTTCTACTTGTTCGAAATACACTCCTAGAGCTCGCCACCCTCTGGTCCACCAAAAGACACCCTATGAAATTTGCCTAGCGCTATCTTTTGGTTCATATATGAATTAAATTTGATTGAATGATGACCGTGAGAGGGCGGTAAAAGGAGAATTATAGATGAAAAATGGTGGAGTAGAAAGGCACGCGGGGCGCAGGACAAACTAAATAGGATAATAAGAAGGTACGGAATTTGATTAATATTTTTTTACGGACATTCAAAGCCAATACATTTTCCTCTACTCTGCTTTTTTGTTTTCTGTGTTCTTTATTTTTTTTCATTAATTTTTTTTACTGGTCGATTGCTAATTTCTTCAGTATTATACTGTGAATGTAGTGTGTGGGGAATGTATTTGAACAAATGTTGATTGAAAGCGATGGCGAGAATTGAAATACAAGCATCTAGAGCGATATCAGCTTCGTAAGGGGATGGAAATTCTCATGATCATGGGTTGAAGTAGAGATAGAAACAAAAAAATAAAATGGCTGTGAAATGATAATTCTTTTGTTTAACTTTGCGCGTCTAGTCCCGAACGCATCAACATCTACATGAATTAATTTTTTTATTCCGATAAATGGTAAAATATTATGCAGTTTTATTTATTATTGTAGAGACAAAATATATCATCACACGATGGCTCGTAAAAAATGGTGCTGATGCCCGGGGATCGTGATGCGAGGAGTCCTGCGCGCTGATTGCCTGCTACAAAATATATCCGTAAGTTTAATTAAAATAATACATTAATACCATCCATTGTTCTCCGAGTGGTGTGTGAAAATAACTCAATTGAAATTTTTGCAATTCATAAGAGTTAGACAACAGGAAATTGCCAAGTCGCGGAAAAATTTCACGTGGAGAATTATTGTTGCATCGTATAACGCCTTGAAAGAACAATATACAGGTGGCTATTGAATAAAGAAATGAGGTCTTATGATGGTGAAAGCAGCTCCGGTGAGGAAGATGAACGTGGAGATCGACGAGATCCATTGCCGGACACTCATCAAAATCAAGGACCATGGCGGGCATCAACAACCCATCCCACATGGGCATGGGAACATCGTGCGGTAAAACGACAAATACAATTGATTATTCGGAGTAAATGATTCATTTGTTAATATAATAACATATATCAGCACCAATTGGCGAGCCAATCGAATGCCGGATCTCTGGAGTCAATGTCATACCCAGTACCGCCATCGTCGCATACTGGAGTCCCCATAGCCCCACCGGGTTATTCAAGCTCGGAACATCCCCAAAATCATGGCCGCAGAACCCCATTGGGCACTGTAGGTCTAGGTGGATTCTATTTTCAACAACAGCCTCAGCCACACGCTTCATCAAGTGCTTTATCCTCCGATGAAAATCGTCCAGATCAAGAAAGGTGAAGGGAAGAGTAGTTTGATTTTATCTATTGTTATCGATGCTTTCTTAATAATTGCAATTTACCATAGGCCAACAGCGACAAGGCTCAACTGTCCTTCGAAATCGAAAAGTGCACGTCAAGGCAAGAGTGTTAGGTTGAATATAAATGCTCGAGAACGCCGAAGAATGCACGATCTCAATGATGCACTTGATGAATTACGTTCTGTTATACCATACGCACACAGTCCATCTGTGAGAAAGCTATCGAAAATTGCTACACTGCTCTTGGCTAAAAATTATATACTTATGCAGGGTGGGGAATAATTAAAAAACATTATTCCAACGCGATGTTGGAAAAAATGAATTATCCGACGAATCACATGCTCAACTGTGTATTGAAATATGATATGATTACATTGCAGGGAATGCATTGGAAGAATTGAGAAGAGTCATTGCAGTTCTTCAGTCGCCGCATGCTCACACAACTGCATTACCACCCACACCAGTATCATACGATTTGCTCCAAGGATTCCCCGGGAAACTTTTCCAAGGTGTACCAGAATTACAGAGCATTCATGGACTCGATACACCAGCCAACCCTACGAGTAGTGGCAATAGCGCACCACCAATAGCTGATATTACTACTTCTACAGACATGACAATTTCCGGTGCCGAATCTGCCTAAATTTCACATCAAAATTTTCAAAATAATTCAATGCTCACAATAATTATGTTGTAGAGTTTTTATCTTCCAAAACGATGAAAGTATAAAAATCCATGATCATCCAAGTGTATGAAACATAAATTATCACGGTATCATAATTTGAATCATGTATTGATGATCAATGGTAACAATTTTAGTTGATAATTGTGAGAATCTATTAATGATAATTAATTATATGGCGAAGCAATAAGGAAATGCTGAACGATAGTCAATATAGCATGTGATATGTGTGAAGTTTACTAGTCATGTGCGTCCTTACACGAAAATTGAATTTATACATATATTTATTATCTTGAGTGATAACTTGGATGCTTTATTGATAAAAATATTTGGATAATATTACATTTATCATGTATACACATAATATTCACTCGCTCAGAAAATAATAATATAAGTGCCAATGAGCATCAAGTGAATTATTCAATAAATTGATTAATTATATTAGTATATTCTGGAATAATGATACGATGAAGATGGACAATGAGCAGTAACAGTAATACAGATCGTTTAGAATCAGTAAAATGAAATGGAATTTTAGATTTTTCCGCAGTTTTGAGCAATAAGGATAGAACTAAAAATGAATATACACCGGTGAATCCCATATACAGATAAAATTCTGTTAATATGTCAATATTAATTACAAATGTAAAAGAATGAGTATTTATACTAGCATAGAATTAGACATTTTCAGTGCTGAAATAAAGTGTCTGTTTGAAAATAATTTGAGAATAGTTGAAAAATAAAGAAAAACAATAAAACAGTAGCCCTTTGCAAAATTTCAAACTTTCACGGGCAATGTAGAACATGGCATATGTATTGAATGGTGGCACCACCTCGTGGTGAAAATTTTCATGAATGTGTTGCTATGCTTGATGAGAAGGGGGGGGAAAGGAATTTTGAGTTGCTTTCATTGTGTGAGCGAATACTGCGAAGATGGGCCAGAGCAGGCTGAAGTAAGCGATACAGTGATACAGCAATACTTGTATATGTACACCCACATAGAGGACAAATTCATAGATGCGTACATATGCGCTGTTTTACTTGTCTTTGCTTCAGTGATGCAATATCGTGAACTGTCGTGAACCAATGGTGAAGCAATTGTGAACGTGTCTCAACGCTTGTTTGTTCATACGTTGCTTGATGCGTCGTCGCCGCTGGTCGCCGCTGGTCGCCGTTGGTCGTCGTTGGTCGCAATTGCTCGCTATTGCTCTCTATTGGTCGCTATTCGTTGGTGTTTGTCGCGGTACCACAGCATGCCCGAGTGTGCCCAAGCATGCCACAGTGTATTCCTCTGCGCTACGAGAAAACTCCAAGATGGCCTGGCTTGGCCTGGCTCCTTCTCATCATCACTATCATCAACATCATCATAGTGCCTAATATTTCGCACTGACATCGCCCACTCTTTTTCATCATCTGATTCGATGAAGTAACTCTCATTTATACCAAATATACGGAAAAAATCACCAAACCAATCAGTGAATGATGTTTATCATCATCATTGTGAGAGTGAATAAATGAAGGAGAATAATGTGAAGCAATAAGTTTGTGAATAGGGTGAGTAGTTTGTATTATTAAGTAATATTATTATACGTTCGCTGTGAGTCAAGTACTCACTACCCATACCTTCTTTCATCAATTATTGTTTCCCGTTGTTCAAAATTTCTTACCATACTATCCCCGCCGGTGATATTTTTTTATTTTTTCATTCGTTTTTCATTCATTTTTTTTCGTTTTTTCTTGCCCTTCACTCCTGCGTTTCAAAATATTCTTTGACACATGGAATTTTACAAAACTTTACTTAAATTCTATATTTTTCATATGTTTCCGCCCCTTTCTCCGATATATGATTCCTGTATTCGGCAGACATTATATTTATTTATATATATGGTGGCCTTTTCTTAATCACAGTGATAGAATTATGATATTTGAATAGACACTATAAGTAAAATGTGAATCAAAACTTCTGATACACATCGACATACACGTAGTGACTTTCGGGGAGATATCTCCTGCCAGTGGAATAACGTATAACCTAACCTTACTCAAACATTTTGCATAAATAGAAGTTGCGGCAAGAATATACTTTCATTTCACACTATTTATTCCTCAATATGTCAAATAGTATGCAGGCTTTCTCTCCATACTTTGTTTACCATCACCCTCGCCTGTTATTTTCTATCTTCAATAATAGCGAATAAAATACTTTTGACTACAGTATGTCAAAATGATTATTGAATGCAAAAAAATATCAGTAGATGAAACATCCTGATGATAGTTTAGTATTGTTGAGGTTAGATAGCTGGATTTGTTGTGCAGTATAGCTCTAACAGCTGTTGAGTGACTGGCTTTCGCTATGCAGACAAGCATATTGTAGATAGAACCTTCAATACGCAAGTTTATTATATCTAGGAAACAGATCCACCTATCTTGTCATTCATTCTCCCACTTACACACATTCCAACATTTCAATTTTCGTCTCACCCGCTTATTCACATTGAATAATGAGAGTGAGTATTTAAAAAAAAATATCATTCAACCGCCATAGTTGGAAGATACCAGAGTCACCGTCAATAATAATAATATTATTCACATTGCTCCGTCAGCTATCGCCATAGTAACATCAGTAGTTAATAGATAGTATAGGTATCTATTTAAATATCCAAGAGATGTCCGATAGACTATTGACTGTTGCTTATGCTACATGGTACAACTATTTAAACAATATTTCCATACGAGCTGCAGATTTACAATTGCCAAAGAGTATTTCTCATCCAATAATTCATAGTGTCACAGTCCTTAACTCAAATGCACATTGGGCACAGTCGTTATAACATACCAAAAGTAACAACAGCCTAAAAATCTAAAGAACTGAACATTGATACAATGGGAAATTAAATATTGCCACATAAACTTTTGATGGAAACAGCGTGTGTGAAGTTAGAAGGTGGATACCTCATCTCAAATGAAGGCCATACAATTTACGTCGTGGATGCGTGCGCATGTGCACCATGCATCGGTCACAAGTCGTATGACGTCAGTTATCGTGGGTAAATCATTTACCAAAACACAAAAAACTCATGAAAAGAGATAGTGAGAGATATAGGGTAACCGATCGGGGAATAAAAAATTCCGTCCCTTTTAATTAATCCCTTATCATTGCAATTATTTTAATGGAGATCAATGACCAAACCTATATGTGACAACCAATAGGATTATTATTGATGCATCCACTAGATTTTTTTCGGCTGGAATTTTGCTTATATTTCTACGGGACAAGGGTCAGAGAAGAAAAAAAGAAAAAAAGTTGGGCAATATAACTCCATTGCATGCGATAAAATTATCTATGATGTTTTTTCAGTTTTTCCGACTTGAATAAAATAGAGAAGCAGAACAGTACGTAGCTTGTCAATTCTGCCAAACAAATATTGCTATAAGCGAACTTGCGGGAGCACTCATATAACAACTAATTATGGATGATGACGATGAGAAGAACAGTGAGTTAGTTCGTGGATAGATTTGTTGTATCGCCATTTTCATGGCAATTTGCATTGGTGTAATTACTTGCAGCTTCTTTCATTATTTATTTTCTCTCGCCCTTCTCACATATACCCAACATTGGAGCAACACGTTCGTTTTGTGAAGGTGGCGCGGACATTAGACTGGTGAGCGGTGGCGCATTGTCGCAGATAGAACGGAAGGAGATGGCCATCGAGTGCATTTGTATAAGGTGAAGGTGAACTTTACAGAGGAATAATGTCGCGACAGGGTAAAGTTCATACTTTGGTTTGTCGAAAGAAGTTGCCACAGCAACCAATCCCATATATAAATATATACATTTTTACAAGATAAAAATGTTTAAAAATGAAGGTCATTCGATGAGATATTAAGTTAAACAGTGTAATGAGCCGTCGATTCAGCGCAAAATTGAATAGGAATGGCTGGAAGACTGGTATATATACAGATAGATAACAGGACAAGAAAGTGTACGGTCGTAAAATGGCTTTTAGGGACGTCCTCACACGTGCTAGGAACATCCCTAAAATGATATACGGCCGAACAACAACAATTGTAAATGTATTATCCGAAAATAATAATATAATCATGGTTGCATTATCTATATCTCATTGAATGCATCGAAGAACTAATGAGAACAAATTTTTTTAAAGAATAATTCGTGGATGGAAAAAAAAAGCACGAAGAAATAAATGGATTGATAATGTGGAATATGATAAGGGAGCGTGCGCTCAGCATTCTTACTATGGACATACGCCGGTTGCGCTGTTCATATATGTATGTATAGTATGTACATAATGCGGTACTATCAGCTACTCTGTACTGCTTGCGGTGTGGGATCGATCCGCCTCAAGGTAGAAACCACTGTGGCCACTTCACCCCTGTATCCTCTTACTACATTACCCTAAGTCCCTAACATCGAGTACAAGTCTCAATATACACTCTTTCACCGCCTTCCACCATTTCAATCGCCGTATTAGTCCCATACTATTGGTAGTATACAAATATCTGCTGCTACTCTTCTATGTCTCCAATTATTTCTCATAGATGCATTAAAAGTCGATATTTCTCTCAAATGTGATAATTGACTCTCAAAGAATAATGGATACAGAAAATAGATTTATTTTCTTAATTTTCGGTTCGGCTAATTTTAGAAATTTAATATGTATCTATTCCCTTATGATCAGAAGCTGAATGTTTTGTATGTGAGGTTATTGGTGTCTATTCACAAATAATTTCGGTATTAGCACTTTCCCATATATCCGGATAGCTCGTGCGGAAGAAAAGATACAAAGTTTTACAGAGTATTTTTCTATGATAACAATAACTTGCTCACAACATTCGTTATCAGTGGAAGAACAAATTAAGTTGAAATATTTCGGAATTCCTTGACTGTCGAACTGATTAGAGTTCAAGTCCACAGTGAACCTATATATTTACACGGATGTATAGTATATCGTCTTTCATTGGCACTTTTATTGATATTTTCATTGGCACAACGGTACGATAAAATAGACGTTACATTTTCCTGTATGTATGTATGTATGTATGTATGTATGTATGTATAGTATGTAGGATTTACAATGTATGATTTTAAGTACATAGACACATTGCATGCACGCATTGTAGCAATATGTCCATATAATTATGCCTATGAAGTCCGATGGAGAGCATCCACTTTATCTGCTGCATCGCGTCTTGTATGCGTTGTGCTTGTAGTACGCATTTGGTACTTTCTTGATGCGTATAATCATGAATTGGTATACAGGCGCAGGTACGACTCAATGAGGTCGAATGAATGGGCGAATTAAAGGTGTCGGAAAGTCTTATGGCTCTTCATCCTCTCTGCAGTTCTGCACTTCGTGCATAAGTATTTTCGTTTTCTTTTTTCTTTGAAATTGGGAATTATCTTAGAAAAAGATAGGATGAGGCCAGATTGGACCCTACACATACATGGCAAATTATACAACGTGTTACGCGTATTGCAAGTATCAAAATTTTTTTCTTTGTGCGACATACACATGGTTTTTCATATTTGCTTGACTAGTGTATATGATAAAAGCAGTGCACATGCGCCAGAGGATTTTTTCGTTCGTTGAACCGAACATCCAAAGTAAGAAAGGACCAACGCGCACGCCATGAAGAGAGTCATGTTCTTTGGAACACCACAACTAAATACTCCCTACTACTCTCTCTACAGCAGAAATTCACGCAACGCACTCTCTCTCCACCCATCCACTCCCACTTACTGCTCGCGAATACACCACTGCTACTGCTGCCATCATCGTTGATGTTGTCATCGCCATGAACTGCAAACGCGGATTCTATCGGTGCGATGGGAAGTCCAATAGGGGGACTATATGTGATGTGATGCGCTCTACAATCCACGAAGCTCACTCCGACGCAAGGCGATGAGAGGGTTCGACGTGTTTCACTTTGGTTTTGTCTACCTTTTTGTTTTTATTTCCTTATTGTTTTCAACAACAGTTCTATCACGTTTAACCAACCGCCCTGCTTCCTTCCAACTTTTATTCAAAAGGAAGAAAATTTTCTTTTCAACAACACGGGGCGTGTAATTATTTTATATCCAATCTTCATTTTGTTTAGGTTTGTTTTACGTTAGATATGATGAGCTGTCAAAATATAATCGCTCGACAAATTTGCGTGAAACGTGCATGCTCGAGTTACGAAAGGGTGGCCGCGGGTGAAAATCGATAGACAAATAATAAATGATTTGAAGCGAAACGATTCAATCATGAAACTGGTAAACATCGAGAAGAATGAAAGTTATATCAGTAGCATGAGAAAAATTGGATAAAAAAAATGTTCCCAAATTACGTGTACAATAATTCATACAGTTTATATAACTTCTATTTCATTTTAATTATAGATAAAAGAGTAACGCTCGATATGGATTCCTCACCGACTGAAGACTTGCTTGACCATGCTGAAATTCAAGAGTGTTCCAACTCAGTGAAACAACGTCAAAAAGATGTTACCGCAGCTTTTGTCATTGACACTGCCATAATGATGGAGCCGAGTGAATCTACAATAACATCTCAACATTCTGATCAACATATTTATCAAATTCCTGAAATTATCAAAAACGTCAACCTTTCACATGACCCACAATTGTCCCACCAGGGTCAGGCCGATAACATACTGCAATGTATAATTGAGTGTGATGCGAATCTACCGCAATGTGAAAGCAGGATGATGAAGACAGGTCCGATCCATGAGAGATTGTGTCCCACAAGTTCAATTGATGTTCATGAATTATCTGATATGAAGCAAGATTCTTCACCCGAATTTGCACCCATCAATGGTGAAATGAAGACTATTGGTGTGCAAATATCAGATGAAGAGGCAAAGCAATTGAAGAATGACGTCAGGAGATTGTCCCCTGTCCATGTGAGTTTACATGAGAGAACACTCGGTGAAATTTCTTTGACATCTGACTCTGGTTTGTTTGACGATCAAGCTTTGTTATCCCATCACAATCATTCTCAAACTCGTAATTCAATACGCGTTGATGAAGATTGCGGTGCCGATGAAAAAATCATAAATACAGACTCTAAGTGTTCACTAAACGAAAATAATGTTGCGATGATTAAGAGTGAAAAATCTGAGACGTGTAAAACGAATAATCAAAAGGAATTAATGGTTGTGTTAGCGCGAGTTGATGTGACGAATGATGAAGCATCTCGTATAAAAAAACTGCCAAAAGAGTTATTGGTCGATAATGTTATCGAAACATACATGAATGATAATAACACAATGGCATTAACAAAATCACTTGGAGTAACAGAGGCAACTGCTATGGCGTCGAAATACTTGGAAAATGAACAATTGTCACGAAAAAGTCCAATGGTGGTGCTTGAGAGGGCTAAAGATGTCAAACAAAGAACATGTAAAAGTGACGTGTCGTCTTTGAAAAAACTTGATGAGTTATTTAATGAAACCCCAGATGACTTTGATGATGATGACGATGATGATGACACCAGAAAAAATAGTGAGTCAGCAGTTTTGTTGGAGGTGATATCTAAAGTAGTGAATAATGTTATCGACTGTGTTGACATGGGAATAGAGACTGAGACAGCATTTGACAGTTCTGAATTGATTTCAATTTCATCAGTACATCTCAGAGGAGGTTGTGAAGGACCTAGTGCTCGTGCGAATGTGTGTCGGGAAAGTGTTCTCTTAAATTGTGATGAAATTGCGCCGGTTATGCTCACGCGATTGGGAAGCGAGAGGCCTGAATCATTCACTGAAGATTCAGCAGAGAGTTTGACATTGGCAGCTGGTGTGGCAGATGAAGTCAGATCTGATGGCAGTGATTCAGGACTTGGTAGTGAAATCCCAGGTGATCAAGGACCACCGCCAGCTCCTGAGAGCGATTCTGAGACATCATTTCTTGATAGGATACCCGATGATATTTTGTCGGATAAGGACAAAGGTAGTTTTATTGTTTCATATAATTCAATCATAATGACCATTTATTCACAATATGTGACGTCATTATATGGCGACTGGTTAGTAATATGCAATAGATTTCGGATGCGAACCCATTGCACCTGGTTTGTTTAACACTTTGGTGTATGATTTCAGTTGGAAATGTCATGGAAAGTGTAGTGTCAGGCGGAAATGGATCAAATACGACATTGGTATTGCCATTGCCTCGTTTTCCGGTCCCACAAAAAAGTACTTTGAAGCGGCGACTCAGTGGCTGTATTGAGGGCGAACCAAGTGCCAAGAGGAGTAACGGCGGTGATGAATCTGTTTCAAAAAGGAGTATTCATTTTGATGCCGTCACCGTCTATTACTTTCCACGAGCACAAGGTTTCACTTGCGTACCCTCGCAGGTATTATTACATTACTTTTCACAATAATGTTCCTTTATTCATTTGTTCTACCTTTCTTTATCGCTTTATCTCTGCCGAACGTATGATGCCAACATGATATGTTTCATGTATTTGAAAGCCATCTCTAAATTAACAATTCACAAACAGGGTGGTAGTACATTGGGCATGAGTGCATCGCACACTCACGCTGAAAGATTTTCTCTGAGCGAGCATGCAGCCGAGCAGAGGCGTATACATAGGGCGCGATTGGCGCAATTGAGATCAGAAAGGGCTGCCAATTGCATAGCTGAAGCAGCCTCAAGTTCTGAAGATCCAAGCGATGACACAGACGAAGAACCCAGCGATACTGAGGAATTAGATATTGACAGTTATTATTTTCTGCAACCAGTGCCAACGTGGCAAAGGCGTGCATTATTACGTGCCGCTGGTGTCCGGAGGATTGATGCTATTGAAAAAGACGATTGTCGAGATATCCGTGCTAGCAGAGAGCACTGCGGGTGTGGATGCAAAGGTTATTGTGATCCTGAGAGTTGTCCTTGCTCGAGAGCAAACGTAAAATGTCAAGTGAGTGGGCACCATTCAATCAAACATTACTTTGAATTTGTAGGTGGCATATTGTCCTGTTGTTTCATCCAAATTTTTTTTCCAAAATGGAAACAGAACTTTTTTCTTTCTTATCTGTTCATCTTATCTAAAACAGAATAAAAAAAAATTTTCCTATGTCCATTTCTCTCTTGTTCTGAATCTATGACTCCATTTTGAATTTATTTTTTATAGGTTGATCGAGCTGGTTTCCCCTGCGGTTGTTCGCGCGATGGTTGCGCCAATAGTTCGGGCAGAATAGAGTTCAACCCCGTTCGTGTACGAACCCATTTCATTCACACATTGATGCGACTTGAACTAGAGAAAAAACAGCGTGATGAAGAGTCAACAGAACAAGAATTATCGAATAATCATGATTCATTGATAGACGGTGTACTAGGACGGTCAATGCCGGGTGGTGGCGACTGCCCGCCCACTACCGATCCAAGTTGCATTAATGGCAGTGGATTCACAACATTACATTATGATAATCATGATGTGAGTGTGACTACATGCCAGCCGCTTCATAGCGCAAGGGAAGATAGTTTAGATCTCTATGCCATTCGTGATGAGTGCTATCGAAACGAGAACACTGGCGATAATCTGCACAGTCCGGTGAGGAAACTCCATCCCGAATTCCATCAAGCCTTTCATTCCTTTCCCGGACAACCGCCAACATTTCAACCAACCGATTATCGTGATTATCAGAATTATGAAGCACTTCCATCGACGTCAAGATCACAATTTCAACAGCAATTTCAATCAGCATCTTCATCTAGTGGTTTTCCACAATATTCTCATTACCAAGATCCAAACGTAATTCAACAAACGTCCTGTCATCCCGGATCACATCAATCACAACAAACTATGTACGACACAACGTTCCCTCAAGATGAGACGAATGGTTCGCAGCAATACATAAATTTGAATTCAATCCAGCCGATGAGCAGTGTTGTTCAGCAAATGGGAAAACTTGAACCATTTTCTGAGCTCCTTGCTGGTCGTTATTCATATTATGGAGATGTTGAACCACAACCAATGGATAATTATCAAAGCGCATCAACGAAAATACCAGATGGGGATAAAGTAGTGGTCAACGAGACTGATAATACTGTGACAACAACCACGGATGATTGTGATGAGAATTTCGGCGAAATAATCAAGAAGTCAATGGTGGAAACTGTCTCAGCTTGAATTTCAATCATCGAATATCTAATTGTTCGGTTGATGACTCTTCAGTGGAAATAGGTGAAAGAACGACAGGGATGATGTTGTATCTGAGAAAACTCAGTGGGTACCAATGGAACAATCTCTGTTGGGATAATAAGTATTCTTTCCCGATGATTGAATTAATAAGTTAATAGTGATTAGGTGGTATGCCGTTTCCGAATACTAAGAGATTCATGGTGACATTCGAGTGAATACAAACAGTTGAAATTGAATTTTCACAAAAAAACACGCGAACTCATCATCAGTGATGAGAAAAAGTATAATAATAATATGTAATGGGATAAAATAATAGTAATAATAATAATAATAATAATCAACGAGGTTGTGACCAAGTAACAACATGGGATCAGCTAAGAATGCAATTTATTATTACCTAACTTTACAATATTTAAACGGCGGAATAATTTACACAAACAGAAAATATTTAAAACATTTTGAGGATATACACATACGTTTAATGAATTTTGGATGACTTCCTCTTGGACTTGTGTTGCGAGTCTCTTGTAATGGTGTTTGAGGAAAAGTGATGGAACAAATGTTAATGATGAACTCGAGGATTGAAATCCAATTTTGGATTGACGCTAGACGTGATTTCGATGACATGTATCATTGAGAAACTGGTATTATTATATCAATGTTGATGTTGATCAGGCAAAAATTTGTTTGAGCACACAAAAACGCAGAGTTGAGTGTCACATACTCAAGGAAAAGAAATGAATAAATGAATAAAAACGGATGTAACATTGTCTTTTTCTAAATGATTTTAAATCATCAAATTTTTTCTTTACTCCATATTCATGATGGTAATTCTTCATATTCGCGATGCACAAAAACTTAATATACGTATTTTTGTTTCATTCTGATCCTTCAAAGCATTATTAGGCATGGAGTGCAGGTAATGAGAATAAATAATTAATTGGTTATGTGTGGTTCTATTTTTATGCAAATTGTTTATCCACATTTTTCTCATTCTACGATATTTGTTATTATTATTATTATTATTATTATTATTATTATTATTATTATTATTGAACAGCTACTGAAAACAAGAGAGAAGAATTATATGATTGTAACCTAAAATGTATACATATTGATATATACGCGCCAACTCTCAAGCATTAATCCAATGGGAAAAACAATGAGGGACATATATACAATGTATATATCTGTTGGAATAATATTTGGATTTTCCTCATCGACGACGATGTTTGAAAGAGTAAATTTTGGAATAAATGAACAATTATTCAGAAGGATTAGCTAGTGCCCGTTGGAGTTATATTTAAATATGAAGATTATATATAAAAAAAAAGTTATAGACATAGATAAACATGTATTTACAGTTAAATTTCGAGTATTTGAGTAAAAAAAAAACATGCGCAATTGATATTGTTTCATTAAATATTGGATATTGTTGTAGTTGATTTTCTGTTATTCATTTTTCGTTCTCATTAAGTTGAATAATTAAAAAAAATTCATCTCTAACAGTGATCTTCAAATTTGGCTTTTAATACTACGTACATTGTAGAAGTCTACTTTACCGAGATACAGGTGGATATTTGGAGCAATGGCGTAGAGCAGCAAGAGGTAACAATAAAACAAAAGAAAGGGGCCTACAGGTATAAGGCGTGATGTATGTATATATATATATATATATATGTATATCTGATATTGTGTACAGTGGTGTAAATAGCCAAGCGTTATGACTGGATACCATTGGGCAGGCTCTTGACAATAGATATTTTTCATGAGACAGAGAGTGTTCAAAGTTATAACGGGTAAAAAAAAGTGGGGAAGCTCAAGTAAGGGAATGGCGTGGATGAGAATGATGAGATGGTAATGCATGGGATAGTGCTCCTCCAAGCTGGATGCCACTGAAGCCAAGTCAAATTTAATTGTGAGTGTTGACGCGAGTTCCGTTGCAGTTCATTTCAAACATATTACATTATTCTCACTGGATTTTCAAATCAATTCGATTACTCTTCGCGACCAACATATTGTTTCATTCAAAATTTCAGTGTGATATTGTTACTTGATTGGATAAAATATTGTACTTGTGTTTTTTTCCATGTGAAAGCTGTGTACTCTATAGTGTCGTTGACGTTTGGTGTGTCAGTGTGCTCTTTCTCTTTTATTCGCGCTCTCTCATTAACTCACATCATTACACTTGAATGGGCACCTAACAACACTATATATATCCATATATGATGCCGAATGACAGGTGCAAGAAGCAAAATTTGAATCTTAATGTCGGATGGCATTCAGACACCCAGTGCCCATATTGATCCGTTGTGTATGCCTACCGAGAAATGAGACGGTTTTTTTTTTTCAACCAAGAGATGAAGACTTGGAGTAAAGCAACGTCGGGCTATGAGCGCTGAAAACGACTCTTTGGTAAATTTTTATTTAATTTAACGTATTGTGGCAAATTTTCAAACTAATATGCAGATCCACTTAAAATATTATCATATTAGAAAAATGCAATATACGATACACAAATTTAGGTAGAATAATTACGATGCACTGATACGATGAAGTTTTAAATTATTTTAGCGGCGACAGCGGCCTCTTCTTCTCACATCATCTAATTCTCATTTCGTTTTCATTTCCCTTTTCTCCCAATTCTTTATCGAATAACATCATAACGCTGGCAAATTAATTTGTCAGACGTTGTTTGGAGCCGGGATTAACACGTGTTCCCATCATGCATATCATCTAATGGTGAACTATACCAGGGTATATAAATATTTCATGCTGTTTATACGTCTATGATACGTACACACGTGTGCCCATCAAGATATTTTGTTCATTCGTTCTAAATACCGATTAAACACGCAAAATCTACTCGTTAATAAGATGTCACAATGAATCAATCATTTCGTTATTTAATTAGCGGTGAAAAATTAAACCATGAAATATAGATGTATATGTTGGAGGTATGTATGTTCTCTGAGGGCGTTAGAGAAGATATTTATACATATATATATTAGGATACAATGAAATGCAAAAGTAATACGTGTCAAGTTCATCGAGGCGTCGCGTAATAAAATGCAGTGCAGCAGTAATTTTACCTATATACATATAAAATACACTCTACACCTGCGCAAATGAAAACTAAATATGGAAGCAGTTATGAAGGGTTCTTCTTCGACTTATGTGAGCGTCCGGCCATCAGTTTATTAGATATTTGAATGTCCATAACGCTAGACGTTTGAGCAGCAACAATAGAGTTGTTGGAAAACCGAAGAAAACATGATTACGTTGCATTATTATGGACCTTTGTGTATCCTGATCATACGTATTCATGTTCATTTGGATGCAGTTTGATGAAAAAACTTTTGCCGCAATTCCTTGTATTGTCTCACATTTTTAATGTATCACGTATATATATATATATATATGTATAAAAAAATGTGGGAAGAGTGGATTGGGCAAGGAATTATGCAACGAACTAAATAAAAGACAATGAAAAGACAATGCTATATTCGTTATCTTTCTATTTTCATACGGAAAGTTATTGCCTTATTATATATACAAATTTCACATCATATTTTGATTTCAATGACGTTGATGCACCTCAAACGTACGGCAACATGCGGTTCTTTCGTTCATTCCTGATCGAAATTCCGACGTCCTCCATCTCGTTCATAGAATACTTAAATATCTCTGAGTCCAAATGAAATCAATTCTCTTACTGTACTTAACGTATTAATGTTTATTTGTATGTGATATACATTGTATATAAAATATTTGTATTCGAAGAGCAGTTTCTATTGCAAACATGTGTTTACACATTAACAAAGTATAATGGATGCATATGCCAACGATTGACATCACCACTGCATAAAAATTCTGGAAAGCATATCTCCGTATTACTATCATCGACTATGTGAGAAAATCATTGAAATGAAATAAAAACACAGATATCAATGAATTTCCCCTCATTACAAGGGCAGTGCAACTAAAATCACATTATCTTCTCTTTTATTATATACAACTTATGTTGCTAGATATACGACAACGTTGCTATATGTTCATACTAGAGGAGACACAACTCGTCTCTTTTCACTTCTTGGAAGAAAATAGAGAAAGTCTTCCGTGGTATGACAAATCGGCCGTTCGATGTCTACGTTTGTAATATAATGCAATACAATGATCTTGACCTTGGTAGTTAAACTACTTGAATACCGTTGATATGGAATTATGCATTATCAATGTACGCGTGATCATCACATGTGGGACGCTTTCAATAATTATGCTCGGAATTTATAATTTTGGGAGGACCAATATTACAATCATATACAAACAAAGGACAATAAAATCACATACCAACAGTCCTCTCCATTATATACAATTATCAACGAGAGAATCAGAATTTATTCCATGGATATTTGGTGAACCAAATTGATTATTCTCAAGTTGATTTCTCACTTACTGATCATCTCACGACTCGTAAAAATCGAATTCTTTGTCTTACTACATTGTCTTTACACGTATATATATATATATATATATATATATGCGCGTGCGTGTGTGTGTGTATTTATATGTATCCTGAAATTGATTAACAATGCATTGAAGGATTATGCATACATAAATCATAGAAAGTTCGGCGCATTTTCAATTTCATTGGTTGGTTGCTGATGTCCTTGTTTCTCACCTTTCATATACTCTTTTTATTTCTGTACTATTATATTTCTGCACCGTCATAGGATGTCAGTGAATAAGTTGCCAACTCCGGTGAGAGTATGTGGCATAAAATCCATAGACTCATCCATGAGCTCACTACCTTTCCCAAATAATCAATAAGCTTAAATATCTATACACTTAGAGTTATGTTTTTATGTGACATTATGATTGAATGTATAGTCACAATACTGTGATAATGCGTTTCCGTACTACATCTATTTTCTAAATATAGGTGCGCCGATACCATAAATCAATGACATAATAACGTAATATCATATAAATCACAACACGAATCAAACATTTTATTTCATGCGTGCATCTCTCACCTCAGTTTACCGTCTATAAACATGTGTTTATATCTTGACATACTACGCATGTCCTTCATGAATTTCACTCCATTTCACACAATTCTACTGACATGTTTTCCAAAACAATATCATTTTGCATTGCGATTTTTTTTTGTTCTTTTTTTCGGCAATGGGTCGGTAACATTCTCATCCTGCATATCTACATAATTTTTGCTCATTCATTTTGTCTTTCGCGCTCGAGTCCATTGCATACAGTTCCTGCAGAAAATGAACCTACATAGAAGTAGTATAAGAGAGAGAGGGAGAGGGAGAGGGAGAGGGTGAGGGTGAGGGTGAGGGAGAGGGAGAGTGAGGAAGTGAAAGAGAAAGAGAGAGAGGGAGATGATGAATGGTAATTGCAACAATACAATACGTTGAGATATAGTAAGCGAGTGCATTTTACACGCACACATATACACATACATACACATGCGCATATACAACTCTATATTGTTTGTGTTTGTGTCAAAGTTGCTTATAGTATGATACGAGTCGACATTTCAGTACAATTTCAGTACAGAATCGTGTCCCTGCGACTTCGGAAATACTGTGTACACGTGCTGCTTCGTTATAGCTATAAATTTTCACATGGTCATGAGGGACTCCGTATGAATATTAGATCAATATTTTTCTTCAAAAAGGTAACATTGAATATTGTAACCGCCCAATAGTAATCTCGATTGCTTTTTTATTCACCATTGAATGAATTAAAATGAAAAGTGAAGAGTAGTTTTTGTCTGTTTGTTCTATGGATTGGCCAACAGATTCTAAATGATGTGAGTAATCATGCGCTTATGTCTTTTCATAAAATCAGTCGTTCCGCGAGCGTTGGCAAATAACATGAACGTTATTCTTTGTTACCATAAATATAATTCAACATGATATAATGGCCATGATGATTTCAAACAAAAAGAAAAAAATCATGTGTTGTATGTGAATTTTTTTTACAATGATAAAGTTGTGTCGTAATCCAATGTCATCTGAGTCATACAAGTTGTCTCATAGTATTAATGTGTGATTTCACAGAGTCACATTTTTTTTTTCAACGCCTTCATATTCATTATATATACTCATTATATCTCCGAACATTGAATCGTTGTGACTATGTAATTTTCCAAATTCTTCATCATTCACATTGAAAATTAGCCTCAGACTTTAACGCACATGTGACGCGGTTCAAACAAGGGAGAGCGCAGCTGTTGTGTCGATTATATATACATATATATATTTACGTTCATGCGTGTGCGCAATATACTAACTTTGTACCTCGTAAGACAACGCCAAATGGGCTACTATACACCATATAATGGTTTAATAATTCTGTTTCTCGACATAAAAATATTTAATGCAACACATTCGACACATAATTTTTTGTACTTGAATTACATGTACTATATACTTGGTTACATAAAGTGATTGGAGCAAGGGCGAATCTATTGAAAAAAATTAAACGTATTGGGATGATCAGCGTATTCAGATAATGATATCATTGTGAGTCAAACAAATCCATTCACGGCCTGAAAAAAATGCAATAAAACAAGACATGACACCGTTGTATACATGATAATATATATTTCTTCTTATATATTCACTAGGACAATGATTGAGAGAAAAATAAAAATGTTAACAATTATGACAAATATACACTATTGATGGAAGTATATGTTTAAAATTGAGGCTCAATTGGTAAGATGAAATTATGCAATAGTTCAGGTAAAGTGAAGAAAGAGACATTGGATACTGTGGCCGATGTTGAGCGATGATGAGTTACGTCCCTTGTTGCCGCACGGGTTTTCACCAGCTACTATTGATGCAACTAAAACGCAATATAAATTCGGTCATTTGTTTCCCTGCCCCCCCGTGCAAGCCCATCACACGGAAGAATCAAAGTACCACACAGTGGTACGTTAAACAGGTAATCATTACACAATAATCATCAGTGTCATGTGCTTCACACGGAAATATTTTTTTGGATGCGTTACCATTGTTTATAGACCATAGTCTCAGTGATTTTCTTGGCATCTTGAGAACATTCCCCGCACTCTTTATTTTCGACTAAATACTTGCAAACTGTCTGTGAATAGTAATAATATGATGGGTATTGCGTGGTTCGAGCGGAAAGATACAATTTGGCATGTTACCCGACTGGAAGGAACACGACGCCCTTCTCTAGACATTGGATAAACAATGTACATGAGCTGCCTCATCAAACTTGATTTCATATTTTTCCATGCATTCATATATGATAAAATATGACGATTATTTTTTTGTAATTGCCATGATATTTGAGCGAAATTTTGTTTAGACACATATCTTGACATTTTTGTATTTTGTTGTGATTGCAGCCCACGTGGCGGTTATGGGGCGAGGAACGATGTGACGGGGTCATTTATACAGTATATTTGAAAAAAGTCAGATACCACAGGCCAACGAGAAGTTTGTCCGCTTCGGTAAAATATAATTCTCATATATATATATCATAATGTCGTAAACTGTAACAATTGAAAGAATAATGTCCCAACAGGATTCTGACGACGAAATATCACACTTGGAATGGGAAACTGTGCGCGTACGCTTTCTAAAAGCCGGTACAGTACAGAAATTAGTGGAGAGTTTGGCTAATGACGATGGCGAACTTGAATCAACATATATCAATGTCTTTCTTGCAACGTATCGTGCGTTTACAACGCCTTCTGAAGTTCTCGAATTATTACTGGCCCGCTATGACGCTCTGGATGCGTCATCTCAAAACGGTGAGCAATATCGAAAAACTCTTGTACAAGCGCTTCATGTATGGCTGGACACATATCCAGGTGACTGGAAATCACCGCCGAGTCACCTGTTGCTTACCAGGCTGTTGGACTTTACGCACCGTCGATTGTCGGGCTCAGAGTTGGATATTAAGGCAAGACATCGATTACATCGATTTCAATGCGAGGATCAACTTGGTAAATAATGTCATCTAATTATGGTATTTGAAATCATTGAAATTATACTCATAGCTATATTGACCATAAAATAATGAGAAATTTGGTGTATTTGATGCATTGAAACATCTGTACATTGTCATGGCTATGTACGTAATGTACTAGAGAAATAAATAAACACTTTGTGATTATTTACAGATAATTGTACAGTCTATGATAATGGCAGACTTGTTTTACACAATAATACAAGTGCATTTGGCATCGATAATTGGTCGGATTATAATTTTCCCGATGTGCCACATCGTCACTTTGCTGAACAGTTAACACGGATGGACGCTGAGGTATTCAAAAAATTAGTCGCACATCAATGTTTGGGAGCTGTGTGGTCAAGGCGCGACAAATCAAGGAGTCATGATGCAGCAACGGTTCTCGCAACAGTCAATCAATTCAATGCCGTATCATTACGTGTGATGTCGACAGTTTTATTGGATCCAGCAATGAAGCCGCATGAGCGCGCCAGGATACTCGAAACATGGATAGATATTGCCCAAGAATTGAGAGTTCTCAAAAATTTTAGTAGTTTGAAAGCAATTGTCTCGGGGCTCCAGAGCAATCCCGTTTATAGACTAGAGAAATGTTGGCAATGTATGCCTAAAGATAAACACGAGGTATTTATAGAACTCGAGAGAATATTCTCTGAGGAAAATAATGCATGGACGCAGCGAGAATTATTGATAAAAGAGGGCACGGCTAAATTCGCTGATACAGCTGGCAGGAGTGACAGGCATTTACAAAAAATATTCCAAAAACAAAATACTCATGCAGGAGTAAGTATCCACGACTATTCCTCATTCTTCGGTTTCCCCTCAATTTTTTATTGAATAATGTTTCATTTCTAGAATATCAGCTATGGTACGATACCATACTTGGGAACTTTTCTTACCGACTTAACAATGATTGACACTGCAATACCCGATACAATAGCCGAAGGTTTGATTAATTTCGATAAACGTCGTAAAGAGTTTGAGGTGCTTGCACGAATAAGGTTGCTTCAAGGGGCCGCAAATGCATATAATTTCAATCCAGATCCACTGTTTGATCGTTGGTTTCATTCACTCGTTATGTTGGACGATCGAGAAGCATACAAGCTCAGCTGTCAAATTGAATCACCGCCGCCAGGTAATACTCTCAATCATCGTAAAAAAAAACATCATCACGGACATCGTAAAAATGATTCATTGGCATCAACGTCAAGTTCGAGTTCATCACAATTTTACTGTGATCTCGATTCTCTTCCAAGTTCGCCGCATAATTCTTTAGATCGTAGAATATCACCTTCACAACTATCCAGCTCGTCTTCCACATCATCTCTACCATCGTTAGATGTATCATTGGGATCGGGCGGCGGTGGTAATGCTGGAAATCAAACCCGATTGGCACCATCAGTTGCTGTTGCCAATAATGGTGCAAGCGCACACCATAGTACCGGATTACCGAGTCCGAGTCATTCGCACAAGAGCTCACCTGATTTTTATATAATAAAAGTGACTATGGAAAGCGATAGTGTTGAAACAGAAGGAGTTATACTTTATAAATCAATAATGCTTTCTAATAATGAACGTACACCTCAAGTTATTAGAAATGCCATGTTGAAATTAGGAATCGAAGGTAATCCTGATCAATATACTCTCGCTCAGGTTTTACCCGATCGTGAAATGGTACTTCCGTGCTCGGCTAACGTTTATTATGCCGTCAATACCGCTCACAATCTTAACTTCATTTTGAGACCTCGACGGGACATTAATGACGCCATTGTCGAGAGCCCGAGAGGCAAAGCCAATCGTAATGCCAAACGATGATAGAAATAACGAGAAATATTTCAACTATCGTGATATTTTTTATTTTTCATGACAATTATTTGTGGAAGTTATCCAAAATTTATAATTTAATTTTTCACTGTCACTCAATATAGCAAAAGAATGCTGTAAATTTACACAATGTACACATAGATAGATAAAAATATAGAACGGGCTCGGAGAATTTTCAAACAAATATATCTTCGGGTTAAGCTTTAGAATTGCATACTGCATACATACATATATATATGAAAATTTGAGAATTTTACACGTCGACCAGTAGAGTGGTGCAGTTATATCAAATGCGCATAGCAATTATTATTTTTGTAAATAATTTCTTTGTGGTATGAAACTTTTCGCTGAAAGTTTGTCTAATGTATATTCACACCCTCCTTATTAAGTGTCACAAGAAAGAATTCATATATATAAATATATATATATGAATCAAAACAAAAAGCATAGAAGAGAATGGAACGAATTCTGTGATAACCGGAATCTCTATTAATTTGTTATTATTGTTATTATTATTATTATTATTATTATTATTATTATTATTATTATCATTCAGCCCTTGATATTTTAGTTAATGGAAGCTACCGTGGAACTTAATGAAATATATAAGACAGACATTTTGTACTTATTACATTGTGGAAATATTGTCTACATTACATGCGAGTGTGTTTTTCTATTTCCCTTAACGCAATTTCATATTTTCCCATGCTTTTGTCATTTCTCAAACGGCATAGCAGTTAACAAGTGATTGTATGCGGTGGGAAAGCAAGAATATTAGCTTAACCATGTTATATTTGGATTGAAATTACATTGCCCAGTTTTCTAAGCTCATGTCTGAATTTTCTCAATCAGTTTTTCAGCAAAAGTGCATGTGAATCTATATACGGCCTATCAATTTGTTGTGGAGTAATGCACTATAGTGCACATAGCGTATGTAAGAATATGATTCTGCCAGCGGAAGAAAATGCCAAATCTGATATAAATTGAAATCGCTTTATAACCCGTTGATGAGTGGACTTCCGGTCAGCCCTCGTTTGCCTCGCGATGTCCGGCACGCGAACCTGTTGATCGTTCCAGACTTCATAGGTAAAGGTGAGTGTCAATTTTCATTACACCGTGCAATTGATTTTTTTTTGATGAAATATAAAAATTTGCAGCTGTTGATGGCCATGACTACCCGAATGCACGTCTATCTTATCAATATTTAATACTTCATTTTCCTTATTAATTTATAAGTACGTGTGAATAATTACAATGTTTGATGAGAATGAGATTCACTATTATAATTTTTTCACGAGTTTGAATTGTACAGGAAAAATACGATAGCGAATCATCAAACTATTTCGAAATATTCATTAGTCACTTTATCGACCGCTGCTTTTTAATTGGCGCTAGTGATAATAGTACGTATGTTTATCAGGCACAAATACCTGAAATTTTAGCCGCTAGGTGGCTCGTTCACTATGGCCACCACCCTCAACTTCAGTCACAAATCATCATCACGTTTCTCCATCCCGCACGCGCAAACTCATATACAGGATAGCTGGTCGCAAGCTCACCAACGTTTTTAAGCAGTTGTAAACTTGCAGCCGGCCCGGTGAGGCGATGCGTTTCGAGATACCGTTTGTGCTCCTTGCGTCTTACGTTCGCGTGTTGCGACAATTCTGTCACGAAGAACAATTATCAAACGTGAAAGCACGGACATTTATTAGTCAATTATGAGATAAGTGAGTGTATATAAATACGAATAATTGAATAATCATTCATTACGATATATCTATATATTTATACATCCATTTCGTTCCTTCATCAACATTCAATGTGTTAATTCATAATTATAATGAGGAATCAACATTGTATAAGACCGCGACCTCGTGCTTGGCGTCTTAATTTTCATGAATCATTGAATCATTCATGTGAATCGATTTGTCCCAGCAGTATCCCAGACCTCTGTCTCGATCATTCTCCCCAATATTCCATATTATTCAAAAATTAATATGAATATGTGCAATGTTGCCAGAAATAAAACATCGATATTTTATCTTATGACATCTTACAACAAATTTATTCGGCATTTATTCTTTTCAGTTGATTTGGGAATTTTAAGGAGAAAAAACTGCGCCCTCGACACAATTTTTCCGCAATCCCGCATCGCATGTCTCCAACAACACTTCATATGTATATATATATATATATATATATACATTTCTCCGTATATTTTTCCTTCGTGTCTATGGCAATCATCTATATACACATATACATGCATATATATGCGTATAGTTGTTGAGGGTGAAATAGTGCCACACAATTCTGTTATCATTGGGTTAAAATAATCCAAATACTATTCAATGAAACGAGATATGTTCTACTTGAAGCATTTCTCGAGTGTCAAGTGCATACACAACATTATTTTCAAGCGTCGCCCATATCATTTATACTCATCAATAATGACAATTATTATTATTGTCTATAAGTAACATGATTTCTAATTAACTTGTTGATTTATTCATGTAGCACACACGATAATACGCACGCGCGCATTCATGCATTAGTATTCTTACACATTTCTTTTTTGCGTGAGATACATTCAATTGGTGACCACTAAAAGTTCGTGTGCCCTCAGCTGTAACCTCGTAACCGACTTTTGTCCATGTTCGTGCTCACTCTTTTCTATCGATAATTAAGATGAAAAGAGCAAGGAAAATGAAGATGTAGAATAAACGTGTTCGGTACAACTATATCCACTGAATGTAACTATTTGCCTCGATAGCTTTAATTAATTAGCAACAAAAAGCAATCGGCAAAATCACAGAATTCACAACTAATTTAACATCAAATGAAATATAGTTGCCTTGTCACCATAATCGTGCAAGAAAAAAAACAATGGTAAAAATTCCTACATCAACAAAACTCTAAATCATAAAATGGTACGTAAGGGAAAAAAAACTGGAAAAATAAAACAAAAGTGAAATGAAGTACCAGCACGTGTACACAGTGACAATTGACGGAGCTTGAGAATGGTTTTCAAACAGAAGAGGGAAAAATACACAAGGACAGAGTTGAGAAAGGAGATGTACCGAAACGACAGTCGATTCGCTTGGTTGTGGGGACAACAAGAGTCGAACAATGAATACTAAAAGCTTCACCGATCGAATAATATCGATTTTCGAATGCATCATTATGTTCCCATGTCCTGAATCCACCAATGACCAACATACAGATGAATGAAAACACGTTTACTTGTTAGCAATCACAAAGTGAGTTAGAGATTGAAATCTGGCAGCCAACTGTGTTGTTCAAGGTAAAAAAAAATATTTGTTCCATCTTTCATAGATACGATGCCAATGATGGTTAAATAAAACCATTGAAAATATGTTTATTTCCCGAAACGAGTGGAAAAATTCGGTTTAAGTCAGACTACAAAAAGAAACGGCCTAGCATTGACGTTGGCAAGCACAGTCACTGGTTTCCCACCTTATTAGTGATACAATGCAATTTATCAGTAGACGATATTGTACAATCACCATCCATTATGTCTGTCAATTATGCACATTCAATTTTCTTCATGTCTGGGGTAAAAATATGAAAGTATAAACAAACAAAAGAACTTCGACATTACTTTTCCATATATTGTTTTGTTCATGGTATATTGGATGTGATCTTTTCTTGTGTTTCATATTTATTTATGAATTTTATAATTTCGATGAAATCGAGTATAAAAACAAATGAATAAGAAATATTATTTTTTCTTTATCTATCCAATTGCATATTATGTTGAGTTTCACAATATCCACCCTTTATATATTAATGAGTGGCGTGGTTCTGTGTAAGACGATGCTGATAGAGAATATGCTCTACTTTCGCACGTGAAAGAAAATAAATAATAGCTATTGAATTGAAAAAACTATCAACACATATGTCCACCCGAATTAAAATTTGTACATGGCTGTTATTGCGTAGTGCTTTAATGTTATAACCCGATGAGAAGGGACATCAGTTGTTATACCTACAAGAGTGTAATAGAAAAAATATGAAATGAACATAGAGGGATATTACGGGTTAGTACTCGGAAGTTTGAGAAATATTGCTACTGCAGTCACTTATACATCGTTTGCAAGAACTCGTTTATACAACTGCCTGCGATTCCAACACGCGATTCACCAAACCTACATCCTTATACAGACATGAATGATACAAATGCATAATCATATTATGGTAATAAGTATATTTAATTCGCCAGATCGACCATCCACAATCGTTCACAACTACACTTCTTCTGCCAGCTAATTCTCCCCACATCATCTCAATTGCAATTCAATCCAGTTATTTCTTTGGTTTGATACTTTTCCATTCGACTTAGAAGGTTCTCACACCCCAAAGGTTTCTATCACCAAATAGTTTACAATCTATTCAGTTTTTTTTGCTTCATTATTTTATCTTCCTATGCAAAATGTCAGTTTTAATAATTGGCTCTGTGAACATTAATGATAATGCCCATGTACAAGACAATTTGTGCGAAAAAAAATAGACAATTTACTCATATAGACTAATAAAAACATACTGAGATAATGCTGAAATGCAAAGTTGAGCTTAGGTGAAATTGTATATATAGCTGTGTGTTCATATATAGATATGTATGAGTTTATAAACGTTGCCCCACACTCTCCTTCCGTTAGTCTATCACTCTCATGTGGGAGGTTTTGTATGCGTCACACAAAGCAATACAAGGACATACATTGATGTGGAAGGTTGAAAGCAATATACATGAATACTTGTCTTTGTATTTGAATTGTAAGCGCTTTGGGTAAGCGGCCAATTTGTCACCACAACGTTCATATAATCGCCAAGTCATAGCGATGAATTCAACTTATTTTATTATTATATAGTTTCGTACTGATATCATACCAATCAGAATACATTAAAGAATTCTGTTTGATAGTTGTATACTCAACTATCAGCCGATCATAACGTTCATTAAGATCTTACAACATTTTGTATGTTTCATCAGAAATATATTTTTTTTCTGGTATAGTCAGTTATTTACACTCAAAGTCCTTTTCTCATTATTCAATATTTTCCTATACTCTTGTTCATCATCAAAGTTACAATAGCCATAATGACATACTTATATATATTCATTTTTTTATATGAGTATTCATTGGGTTCGAACGAATAGAAGGAAAATTAAAGGAAAAATAAACGAACAAACAAACAGAAAAATCTACCAATGGATGTGCGAGTGAATAAGAAATTGACTGGTATATATATATATGACGATATTGGAAAATTATCACTAGACGCCCAGCTAAAGAATGAGAAAACGAAAGGAAGTCGTCCAATTACACCCCAGCCGCTATAAAGATTCCAATCTGAGATTCCTAGCTGTATTACAGTCACGGCAGGTTTTCATTGCCCTCCTGCTAAGCATGACAAAAGCTTGCTCACCCAATTTTACCAATTACTGCCCCAAGTGTTATTCAAATGCAAAAGCAAATATAATTATTTGCAACATAGAATATAATATAATTATAATAGTATTGAATCTAATCGGATCTGTACTGTATCCAACCTATCTTATGCGTTATACGTGACACATTATATTATTATGATAAAACCTTTGTCGTGTATTTCAATATTAAATAAAATTCCAGAGAGTCAGTTGAACCCAATAAAGTTGGCTTGCGTCGCGAATATTCCACACGAGGCGTAGTAAATTGTAGGACATGTGCCAAAAATGGTGCATGTGAATGATATCTATCCATATAAGTATAGATGATCCGAAGCTGCGAGTCAACACTTCGTAAGTATCGTAACAGTGACCGCGCAACTGAGATTTAAGAGTATACGAGAAATGGGCATGAATAAAAGGGAATATTCTACTCAAGCGGAAGTAATGAGTAGTGTCACATTGCCAACAATTTTCAACGAAATCCCAACAAAGGAGCATTCAACTTCTCACGTTTATTATATTTATTTATTGGCTCAAATAGCAAAAAAATATAGGTCTGAAACAAGTGAAATAATAATGTGTGTATATAAATTTTGATATAAGTCTTAAATAAACGATATTTTTCGCAGATTTTAACCGGTTTATCTGGAAGGAAGAATGGCAAGTAGCACAGGAGATTATGGATCAGAATTACAAGAGCTCCAATGGGGTGGCAGTGGCACAACATCTTCACATTTCTTGCGTAGCAGCACAAATTTTCTCCGAGGCGGTGGTAATAGTGGTATTACTGAAGGCAGTTATGAAGCGGAAGATTTCGATATAGCTAGTAATAGCAGCAGATCACATCACAATGCTCAACAAAGAGATTATTACAGTCCACCTGGAACGAGTTATACAATTGTTGAGAGACCACCGAGTGCGTCTTATCATCACTCGACTCATGCAACCCCTTACAGACATCGAGCAACCCACAATACTACGGGTGCAAGTGGTGCCATTTCACCTGAGCAAGTTCTCAAGTACGGGTTTCTCATATCAAATAAATAACATTGAAAAATTTTATGATCGCCTAATCAAACCAATATGTCACTATGTGTATTTTACTTGCATTGTGAATTGTAGACTGTTTGGTAATGGTGTCGCGGAGAGGCGGCAAAATGAACGTCGAACCCCAGCTTCAAGCCCCGCGAGTGTATCAGCTATGCGTAGCCCAAACACAATTGCTACCCCAGCAGGACAACCAATCAACAGTCCGCAATCCTCTGGTCCACAATCATTGAGCCTCCAAGAGCTCACTGTTAGGACAATTACTATGACGAGAGATCCACCCGATTCACATCACGGTTTTGGAATTTGCGTGAAAGGTGGCAAAGACGCGGGTAAGCTTCAATTTGAATTGAATCCACTTGCTTATTTCTCATCATATTTCAATCCTCAACATAATCCATTCATATTATCTTCATTCGATCTATTCACCCATTTCTAAACATAAAAAAACAATTGGACCTCATCATTGAATGTTTTAATCCTCCAATTTCCATTCTATGTTCCATTTATTGATGCATTACTCGACGGAAAATATGTCTGAACGACTCCTTCAAATGACCCAATTCAAAACAAAGAATTGTGTCAAATTGAGTTTAACTAGTTCTGTAATTAATACACTAATTAATGAATCGTACTACACGAAGGAGTCGATCAAGCATTTCAATACATTATGAAGTGAGACGAGCGAGTTATTGTCACTTGTGAATATCTTTCTGTTTTCATCTCGCTATACTCAGAAGCACAGTCAGGTAAAACATAAACAAGTATCCATCGTCGAATTTATAAGAGAATGTATAATATATGCATAAATATATACATGTACACAATCCTAATAATCGTATATAATTATAATGCTATAAAATCATTGATATTGTTTGTTTTCAATTGATCGTAGATTATTATGTACCGCGATATCTTCATATTTTTTACTCTCAAATTAGTTATTCACACTCGTTTGATATTTTCAAGTCATTCATCTCATTCTATATGATACTCTACCCTTTTCTTTTCCACATCTTGTTGGGATTGTCAAAATTTTTATATTTGTCCCTCTCTTCCCGTATATTCATATGGTGAAGTAATATCAATTGCGGGTTGTTTGATTGCTGAGGCCGGGGAATATGCAAAAGACTTTTCCGTTCGTTCAAAATATTCACACGTTTTATCAATGAGCAGAATCATTTTGTTTCCTCGAAAAAGTATTGTCCAATGTTTCCAACTAGTCCTGATACAATAACTTGCATGAATATACTTGTCGTTAATCATAGGTATACATTCTTATGCAAACGTCGCAATATTATAAATATTTATTTTCAATTCAATTTTCTACAATATTCAATATGCACTCACATGATTGGGGGATTGATGAACTTATCGGCTACACTACTTCTCACCCAAATTCTTCAGCTTTGTTCAGTATCACTTGTTATATTTTTCACTATCGGTTAATTGATTCTGATACGACACAGATTAAACGGTCCAATTCTCATTCACCTCACAATTCGTTTGTATTTCATAATTACAGCTCGTCATTATCCTGTGTAGCTTTTTATATGCAGCATGTGAACAATATGTGAGATAAAAGAGGGTAGAAATGCTGGGTAAAAGAAAAATATGCATGCCAGTCAATAATATTGCACTAATCTCTCATTATTTCACGGTAAATATTCAGAATAATAATAGTGATTAATAAATATATTAAGCATTTAATTATTTTCTCTTGACTCTCGTTCGTGCTCCTTCTCACTTTATATCTCAATTGTGTCCCTCATAGTGTCCTTGGAGTGTGTTTGAAGTGAGGAAGTGAGGGAGGGGGAGTGAGGACAACGCGAACGAGAGAGCAATTAAAATGCACTCAAGAATCGAAAGTGAACGGTGCGCACAATAGTAAGCGAGTGCAAGAATACAAAAGAACAATGTCACGTAATTCTGATGAATTGTTCGCAGGTGGAGGTGTGTATATTTCGCGGGTGGAAGAAGGCTCGGTGGCTGAAAAAGCTGGTCTAAGACCTGGTGATACGATACTTGAAGTGAATGGAACGCCATTTCGTGCTGTAACACACGAAGAAGCTCTTAAGGTGATATTTTCCTGTGTCTTCCTAATTATTATTGTCATTGTTCAATGCTCGTAATTGTTTTGTTTCTACGTTTTTTGCTGCCGATTATTTTGAATCGATCAACACGAATTCTCGCATAATTAGTGGCATCACAAGTAGAATTTGTTATTCAAAAATAATTTTACTTTATATGCAACAATATTCAATATATTCCAAAAAACAATCGCGAACGTTGAACAATCATAATTAATTCACAATATATTGTGTTTGTATAGATTTTTTGTTGATATTATGAAACGAAGTGATGGCCCGACAGCCTCTCATCACTATGAGAATCTCTTATCGTGAGATTCTTATAATGATTCATCAGACTTAGTTGTATGAAAAAGCAGGACGTAGCAATGAAATTGAAAGCAGTGTATGAAACGTGGATGACGTGTTTGAATTTTAACCAATTTATTACAACAACGAAACTGATTAACGTTATGACAGACGTAAAAACTGTTATTTTTAAATAAAATCGGTCTTTGTTAAATTTGTAACATATGTTGAGACTTGTGGCTGATTATTTGTCAATTTATATTTATAGATAACTTATACTCTGAAATTTATATCCGAACAGCTTCATCATTACCGTTTATTATTTTTATTTATTTTTTTTTTTTTCCAAAGTATCATTTATTTCCTCGGATGAGCAATCAACTTATAACCTACATGCTATCAGCACTGTCCTTGATAAATTTTTGTTTGTCCTCATCCCATTCTTCTGTTGAGCAGAAGATGAGAGGAGAAAATTGGTGGTAAATGGAAGTCAAAGGAATTGAGTAAAATAGATACACTCAAGAGCGCAAACTCGAGAGATTCCCACACATTGATCTCAAAATGAACACGATATTTTACATTTTTACATTATATTATGTATCATCCCACGAAATATATCTTGAAAGAACGAAGACAAAATTGCATCCAGTAATTTTCATTTATCGTGATTTCATTATACAATTCAAATTGAATTGAGTGCTGCATGTCATGAAATATATATTCCAGAAATGCTGCATAGACATCATTCAAATGAATATTCACCAGACTGTTCTGTAAATCATATTAATGTAGAAACTTGACATTTAACACTTCACACGCTAATCGCTCCTTTTTATATATAAAATTAATTTCGCTGTAGTTATGATGAAAGAAATTGGGCGACTTGAACAGTGAACAATATACAATCCAAAGAGTTGACAGAAAGTCATATGTATATTCATATGCATTCGTATATTATAAATGTATTCACATGAAAACAATTATGGGACCGAAAAAATTTTCCTCACATCTTCATTTTTTTTTGTGTTTTCGAATTTTCGCCGTAAATACAAGTTATACCAAGGGGAAGAACACCGGGACTGAAGTCAGGTCAAGGATAGGTGAAATGTGACGTCACGGGCTACATTTGAAGATCGATATTTGTATGAGGACGCGAGTATGAGTGTGAGGGGGTGTATCGCGTCATCAATTGAAACCCTCGTGGCTTCTATATTGCTTCTTTCTATCAATAATATATCTCTATGTATTATATATTCTTACAGACGTCAATTGCTTATGGTTTGACATGGAAATTTCATTCTGAATATCATTTCACATTGGAGTATATTGAGCTAATATTATTTCTCTTTATGCCTTATTTTTAGATGCTTAAATCATGTAGAACATTGAGTATGACAGTTAGAGGACCTGCATTAGATCCAAGATGCCGCGGTGGTCATCCTGTATGGACTGGATCTGGAAGACAGCAATCGTGCTCGTGGATGGATCGACAAGGTCGACCAGCATCACCGCCTCCTCTTCATCCTCGTGACTCGCGTCATGGATCGCATACACGGAAAGTTGAGTTATGTATTGAACCTGGGCAATCGTTGGGACTGATGATTAGAGGTGGATTGGAGTATGGTCTCGGTATTTACGTAACTGGAGTTGATAAAGACAGTGTCGCCGACCGTGCTGGTTTACTGGTCAGTTGAAAATTTATTTTAATTCAATACTGTCGTTATTTTATGCATATGAATTATGTAAATGATTTGGGTATGATATAGGTCGGTGATCAAATAATCGAAGCAAATGGGACGAATTTTGAAGAAGCAACGCATGATGAGGCAGTACAAATTTTGAAGACGAATAAACGGATGAGTTTGATCATAAGAGATGTTGGCAAAGTTCCTCACTCATGTACAACAACAAGTCGTCCAATTGTTATACCAAGTGCACGTTATCAAGAACACGATTCTCAGTCAATTTTAGAAAGTCCAGGCAATCGTCCGTCAAGTCCGTGAGTACATTAACTTTTCATACAAATCATATGAAAAATCATATATAACATATAAGTATGATGAAAGTGATTAATATGATTGAAAGCAGGAGCAATACAGGTGAATGGAAACAACGTGGTAGTCAGCCAATATCTGCAGCGACTGCAACGATGGTCGAGGAGAAAGCGCGAGTGGTTTTGGCACGAAGTGAACGTGCAGCATTATCACAACTTATTGCTGACTATCGAACTCGTCGATTGGTAATCGAAGACCTTGTAGCCAGACTTGCTGACCTTCTCAATACCAATGAAAAGCTGACACTGCTCACGGAATTGCGAGAACTCGTTGATAGTAAAGACAGAGCCGCCTTTGATGATCTTGTATATCGTCCAAGAGTATCAGTTACTCGAGTACGTTCATATTTATACAATCTCTTGTGTTATTCTTTTAAAATGAATACGATCTATATTCATTCCTTATCTCCAATATTTCTATTTACTTATTCATCTGAACTTTCTCAACTCCTACAGAGGAAAGGTGATCGAGCACAGTCCGATGTCATTGTTACGCCGTCTATTCACGATTCGCCGGTATGTTGATGGTAGCTTTTATGAGCAGCACATAGAAATATCAGCCCGTAATTTTGCCATTTGCTTCGTATCGGTCATGAAAAACAATCGTATAGAACATTAGATATTTTTCCTGGGCCTTCATTACAATTGTTTTATCTATTCATCTGTATGTCCGTCTGTCTGTTCGTCTGTCTGGCCACCTGTGCAATGTCAATTCATCATACATACACACAAAAAAGAACCAAAAGGATATACAAACGAATCACTGTCGGTGTGGATATTTTGTTTATGTTCGTCAAAAACTTGTCATTGCCTGTATATTGATGACAGCTATATCCATGTCACAAATATTTTTCTGTATGATTTCGATCAATACCACTCGTTATCGACTGGTGAGGTGCGAGATTACGTATAATTTTATATTGGCCCGACGTATTTAATTACAATATATTTTATGTTATCTTCGGTACAACAAAAATTATGATAAGAAGTAGATAGCATGAATACATTGGAATACACATTAGTTGAATGAAGTCTTATCTACATTCAAATTTTCTTCTCATACGTATTTTATTCTTATATGTTTTCACTGTGTCTTCACCCCCCTGAATCCAACTCATGCTTTGTTCGTCACTCTTATGCCTTATCTTTCACTCATAATTCGTACTCTGATTGTTTGTTATTAATTAATGTTGCATGGGCTAGAAAAGAGGAGACATTATGCTGATATAATACGTCAATAATACCTATCTTTCCATTTCCAAATTAACCAAAATCCATATTCTCGAGCACTCATCAACACACGCCTATTCACTACTTGATTTTTATCTCATATGTCCCGGATATACTCTTCATTATACTCTCATAAATCTACACTCATGAAACAAAAAATAAGATATTAGTCCAGCATAAAAGAGCTATATCGTATGATCTCTTTCCGATTAGCTTTACCTGCTTGTAAAGCAAAAAATACAATATCATTGGTTTTTTTAATTCCGTCCCATACTTGCCTCATCGAGTTCGCCTGAGCTTTGCTGACATGTTTTTTTTTTATTTTTATAATTTTCTTCTTATCGCCGCGCGTATATTTGTTGATCAATTATGTGAATGAAAGAGAGAAGAAAATATAAAATAATTATATGTGAAACAGGAAGTCACTTGCGAAATTCCATACAGTCATTCCTAAGCACTTCTGTGCGGCTTTCCAATTAACAATATTGTTATATTATCAAAAATGAAGTGCACTTTTGAAGCTCAGGCAAACTCAATGATTATAATGGACGAAAAATAATTCTGAGGAAGTTGACAAAATATGAGAAAAAATTGGAATAAAAGAAGCACAAGTGCATTATGAGAGGGCGCGTAAAGAAGTAGGCTAGAGAGTGCCTTTCATTCTGGATATCTGTGTGATTTGCCGCAGAGGGGCGTCACCGAAACAACGGGATCCATATCATGCTGTCGTCCCGGACGACTGGTGGATGTCGAGGGCGATCCACTCGGTGTGACTGGCCCACTGATGATGCGGGATAGCCAGGAATACAGGTCACCAAGCGAGGACAGCGGTCTTGGTTCCGACATGCCCCGAACGAGGTCCAAAAAAAAAAATAAACATAATTTCTCCGTGCGTGGTTTCGCATGTTCATCATTGTAAAAATTATGATAAACAGAAAACATCAATTGATTATATCGTCGTGACAATAATCTTCATGAAAACCAGCCCGGACAAAAGCGCGTTCAATACTCTTTCTGATTGAATCTGCTATTGTTATTAAGTGTATTTTCCAATCATAAATTCAAGGACTCCATACAGGTCTTCCCGTCAATCTAATTTCTAATCGATGGTATAATTCAATCAATTTCATTGAGAAAACAATGAAATATCGCAAGGATAAAAGATGCGCGCGCGAGTCTTGAGAACATGAGCCATGAAATTATCGAGAAATGAGTGACGACACATGAGATTTGGAAATTTGTTGTTCTTGGGCTTACAGGCCGGATTGCAGACGTTCACAACACCGAGTCGCCACGTCTGATCTTACCCTCTCCAACGATGACGAGTGCGATCATCAGGTACTATCAAATGAAGAAAATTAATATTAAGTGAGGATAAATAAGTGAGGAAAAGAAAAAAAAAAGAAGGAGGGACACAAATGGAGTTAGATCAATTTGGAAAGTCGTGCAGAAACTTAGGAATGCTTTATTTTTTTTATATGAATGTACATTGTGGATTACGCATTCATACAAAACCTTTCGATGAGTCGATTATAATGTTGGGGGTGTTGCAGGATTACGATGATGAAATGGACAATGGTAGAGGTAGGAGGCACAGCTCACCTGGTGGTTCTCGAGGAAATACCAAGGATTATTCATCTCATCTCCATCATCATCACCATCATCTTCATCCAGACAATTTGGTGAGATTAATAAATTTTATTTTTCCTCAGCACAATTTCACAAATACTATAGAATAAAAAATATTTCATACTTAACACTATGTTCATTAGAATTTGTGAGTTGTGCTATTGTTTAAATAGAATAAATATATAGATATCATAGCGTTTTTTTAGAAATCATTTGCGCATATACATTAAATAAAACATAATTAGTGTGAGTTTTATCTATACATCATTATATATAAGTATAAGCATCATATTGTAGATTTGATAATATATAGAACGAGTTTCTGAATCCGACATCTGTGATAATACCGATGATACATGTGATCAATGATTGTTATAAACGAATTTTTTACAATATGTAATTTTATCTGTCGAAATTATCGTGTGCAAAAGAACGAATTCTCATGTGCCATATGAATCAGATAAAGAATGTTCTCCTACTCGTTTCACATCAATATTTCTTCTATTATTTTATATCTTTCATGCACTTTCAAATAATCCATCCACAACGAGTAAATTATTTCTATTTTATCATTTATTTCTATATTCATTTCGTGACTGTTGGAATTGTCTGAATAGTTCTTACACTTCTTCAATATTATCCATAAAATGTCAAACAACCCATGAAGAAGAGCATATGTGAAACTTGGAGGTGAAACTGACGACTTTTCGCGATACGCTCCGCCGCATTCAATGTGGAAAGCGAGAGCTGATATGTATTCCTAAACAACACCAACTCGCCGTAATATACGGCACGCTTCTTCAGCTAGAAGTGTGTATGTTTACATGATATTTGGAGAGAAGTAACTAACTTCAGCTAAATTTCAACGAGGCAACACCGAAAAAATGTAATAGCCGAAAGGAAGAGTGACGGCGATATGTACCGTATTTGTGTCATGTCTTCATAAACATGCAAAAACATAAACAAACATAGTAATTCAATATTGAGTATATACAATTTTTCATTCTTTAAAAAGTATTGACAATGAATCGTCGTAAAAAATAGTATGATGATAAAAAATTATTTACAAATGATTGAGTTCAGCAAATTGCACAAAATACGTACAAATATAGAGGCGAAAATGTGATGAGGAAGTCGCATATGATGCAATTGAAAATTCATTGATCAATTTAAAATTTGGAGGTACAGTAGCGCATGCGAATCCGATGATTCCCATGATATGTCAAAGTTTGTCTTGTATAGCCTGTCGCAATTCCTCAGTCGCTTTGGCCACTTCTTGTGCTTGTCGCGTATGATGTGTGTCCACGCGTATAATACAATGTTGAACAGTTGAGTTCGATCGTCTTACGGAGTTACCATTGCCAAATTTTGGTCTTGGTATCTTCACACGTTGCACATCACTCAACCAAGATTCCATTGTAGCGATGATACTGATGATTTGTAATTTAACAGACCAGTTAATGATGACGTTGGTGGTGGTGGTGGTGGTGATGATGATGATGGTGGTGGTGGTGGTGGTGGCGATAATGACGATGATGATGATGATAGAAATGATGATAAAGAGATAGAGTTGTGGAAGTCACTAGGTCATTCTGTATCAAGCAGACAATTGATTCCTCTTCTATGTTTCTGTAATCATTTTTGCAAATTTTTCCCTTTATTGAGAATCGATATGAATGCACAAATCATTGAAGCTTGAAAAAATCCGATCAAATATTTCATCAGATGTCATAGGGGAAAGAAGAGTTGAACAATTGTTAGTCAATCTATATATTTATAATGAAGCCAATTTAAAATATATATTTTTATGGTTCGAAAGATGGGACAAAACTCGATGAAGAGTGGGGGAGACAGAGGGCGGAGCAACATTAGGTACCGTATTAAATTGAATATACAGTTACCTTTACTGGTCCCATAAACCTCCGATTGTTTCCAAAGGATTTGGCCCAAATAATTGCAAGATCACAATCATCTATTACTCGATGAATATTTTAATCAACAAAGAAGTATTTATTCTGAATGAATTCAACAGATAGATTTGTTTGTATATAGAATTGATTCAAATAACAAAACTAGTTCTACACACAAAATTAAAGAATTCAGTGAACTATGATAGATTATATAGTTATATGTCTGATAAAGAGAAACTCCTTGCTACGTGTAGTCGAATGGACACTCGTTAATTGACTCGTCGGAAACACCAGTTGGAGACACGAATTCGCTCGTAACCTTTTTTTTTCTCTTCTCTGTAAATTTATAGAACAAATCAATCAATTTCCTCCTGTTATCTTTGTTCACGTACACATGGATCTTCCCTTTCGCCAAGATTCAATTACGTCTAATGATTGTAAACCAATTCAGATAGCGATTATCATTGAAATAGTCAAGTCAATATTGAATTGAATGTTGCGCGTGCAGGTTGTGCGAGTATTCTGGTACTACTGACTCAGCCAAGTTACGGTGAAGTTTGGGTGATGGTGTTTTACCTGAGCGCCGTTCAGGTGAAAAGAGGACCGAGTATAGGAGGTATTGCTATTGTTTAAGCGAGAAAAGGATGTGTGGAACGGACACGACTTCTATACAGGAGAGATGGAAGAAATCGTTGCGCACTGTTGCCAAGTTTTCACGGGAGAGCCGGAGAGAATGCAGGTTATTTGTACGCGCACTCAAATACTCATATAATACATACTCATTCATTTATCCAATCTATATTTACGAACTTGATAATGTTCGTAGTGGATAGATGACAACGATCAAATAATCTCAACAAATTTATCTCATTCAAAGTTGGGTTTTTGTGTTGGCGAAACACTGAAAATGAAAACAATGCCTAAAATAGAATTATCATATTCTTCAATGGAAAATTTAAGCAAAAACATAAAATAATTTAATTGTTGTGAGATAAATTTTACACAATCATAAAAACAAGATGAATTATATGATCCCTCAATATATTAACGACATATAGCAACAGTGTAACCCACCGGAACATATATGTCACATTTTCTTTCACTCATCGTATGTTGAGATACGTTTATTTTTTTATTCATTCATTTAATCGTTGAGATGAATTTCATATGGGAAAATGAAAATAAGGATACATATGCAAAAGAAGTTTGCAGGCCTGAGACAAAATATGGAAAATTGATTTCATGTATGGGTATATCGAAAGATTATTCAAAAAGAGAATGAGTCGTCAAGTGAAAGTTGTCGAATGTCACCAAATAGATGTGATAACTAGAGTTTGGACTTTCATGTCAATTGAAATTTCAACCAACTATTATGCGTATTTATGTCATTATATAACTGTGTATAAATGTGAATGTTGCAAAAGTTATTGTGAACTTGCACCCACGACCACTCATCAGAGGAAATTTTCATGTTTAATCTCCTTACGATTATTATCTACATAAACTTAATGTTTCATCTTCATTTAAGTATTGATACCTATATTGTATCTGAATAACTAAGAGTGTTAAAACTACGTGATGACAAATTTAATGGGGAATTTGTGATAATTCGCATGAATTTTTGTGTATATTTTTGTTTGGCGTGCTACGACCGCATCTTGTGATCAGGAAAGCGACGGCGGTTGTGAGGGTAGCGACGCCGAGATGATCGGTAACGGTCGCCGTGATCGGGATACTGAAGATGAGGACGAAGGAGGGGCGGAGAGGAGCTCGGAGGGTGGAGGTGGGGGAGGTTTCGGTGGTTGGCGATCACACCTACTCGGTGGTCTTACCCAGCGCGTCAAGTCCTGGTACTGGGGTGCCAGACCCCTCGTAAGTTCTCTTTAAAAAAGAAAAAAGAAATTAATAAAACGCAATTATGGTTGTGTTGATGTATTTTTTTTTTTTTCCCCTTTATCTCTCTTTATTTTTGAGAAATGAACGAACGAAAGAGACTGTTGCATAATTTCGTTCTACCACACGAATATTTTTTCTTTTCATTCATCATTTTTGTTATGGATTATTTATCGTTTTAAATGTATTTTCATAATGGATAAACGGAATAAATGAATTGACGAAGCGCACCTCTTGCGGTTTAATGATGATAATGTTAATATACAGGAGAACGAATGGTCGAATGAAACGTGAAAGAGTCTATACGCACTCATAAAGAATAGGATGAATTACTTTTTATGATGATTATTCGCATGGAATTATTTATCGAATAGAATTTTTCTCCACATAAGTATATGTTTCATGGAATATTTCATTTTTTATACTACGTATTGATTCTAGATCTATTTTTACATGGACTAGTCGATTGCGTATACTTGCGTGTGTTTGTACTTTTTTGTTATTCTTTTCTTTTCTTTTGACACTTCCATTATTGATCTATTTCATAGATGTAAAATTGCACTTTATTTTAGTCCAATGCTGTGCTCTCCAAATTCTTGTATTGGATTTGAATAGACAATTTTTGAGCGAATCATCTTTCATACTCTCTTCTAAAAGCACGAATTTCATAATTGTAAAAATATATTAAAATTAGATGTCTTGGCATGCACGTTCACAACTCACAAGTATATAAAAACATACATGTGTATGTACTCATACATATGTGTGTAGAGGATAGATATTTTTTCCGGTGATACAATTGGGAGCGAGGAAGGAACTTTGAAGAGACAAATGAAATTGTCACAACGCGCGCACCGTCCACCGCATAACCATCTCCACTCAGTCACATTTCACTCAGGAACATTCCAATAAGATTATATAATCGACATACTGTTTGTTCAGAAAAATGAAAATTGTTTTAATGACTGAGAATCTATACTAAAATGCGCACACCACCACTCTCCGAGCACCAAACACCCTACCACCAATCAGCCTATCAGCAAGCATGTCTTCAATATTTCATATTATATTATATTACATTTATATTGAAATATCTCTTTCATATATTCTCTTCCAATGATATTTATTCACACAACGCAGCCAATGCTTGGGCCTGACCGGGACCTCATAGCTCTACTAAATATACTATGAAACTTGAAACACACAAACAATTGTTCATTCGGCTATTTGACAATTTTGTTTGTCTGTTTTTTTTTTCTTTTTTTTTCATGATTTCGTACTATGCAGGAACTTGCGCACAAATTATCACGGAGTTATGATATGCAGGAAGCACAATTGTTAGAGGAAGGAGTAGCATCCGGTGGAGGTAGTGGAAATTCCGGGACTGGTGGACCACCTAGACGTCATCATAGTGTTCAACGACTGGCAAGAAGTGAATTAACAGAAAGGAGGGAAGAGGATGGGGCCCTGGTTGTTCCAGACCACCAAGGCAACCTCAGGATTACTGTTAAAAAAACCAAGTCCATCCTCGGAATAGCTATCGAAGGTGGAGCAAACACAAAACATCCACTGCCACGGATCATTAATTTAACCGTGAGGATAAATTGCAATGCAATTAATTGAAATCTACAAAGATTATGCAAAAATTAACTTACGGAATTTCCTCTTTCCTTCCCTTTTCTTTTCTTGGTTTTTTCTCTTCTGTTTCTTTATTTATTCATTTATTTATTTATTTATTTAATTATTTATTTATTTATTATATTGTCTCTTCCGAATAATGAAATTGAAGGATAACGGGGCCGCTTATGAGGCAGGAGGTCTTGAAGTCGGACAATTGATTCTCGAAGTGGATGGACACAGAGTTGAAGGTGAATATTCATTTATTAAAATAATTGTCTGCCATGTGATAAATGTTTTGATATTGTCCATTTTCTCTCATTATTATTATTATTAACGTAGGACTGCATCATCAGGAAGTTGCAAGACTCATTGCCGAATCATACGCACGCCGTGATCGAAGTGAAATTGAGTTTCTCGTTGTTGAAGCAAAAAAAAGTAATTTAGAGCCCAAGCCCACGGCCTTAATATTTTTGGAGGCGTAGCAAGAGTCTCCCACCTCCGAGCTGGAATCATCATAATTACGTGACTTGTAATGAACCACAACATGGGAGGATGCAAATCCATTCACTTGCAGCATCAAAAATACATTGTACGCAATGAAAGAGAGATTTTGTATCATAATGCAACGACATCTCGCAATATGTTTGATATACGTATATAATTATAGAATTAATGCGAGAAAGATGAAAATAGAATAAAGATGTCGTTGTTGGATTTTTTTTGAGTGCTGATATTTTTTTTAGTCGCATCCTTCTGTGCCTGAGCATGAGTTACAATTAAATGTCTGGCTTGCGATTGGTGGGAAAAATTAACTACAGATATGGATGAAACGGGCTTTTTTGTAGCCTGATTTGATCGTCAATAGTGCCAATATGATGGCATTTTATTTGTTTGAGTAAAGCAACTCGGCGACAGTTCATCCATCTATACTCACTAATTAATGAAATAAGTAGTAAGAATACCGAATATATAGGTGAGGGAAATGAATGAAAAGAAAAATCAAGAGAACGAATAGAAATAATAATTCAACGGAACATCAAGCAAAAGCAGCAAGATTAAGTTCATCATCTACGGTCGCCAATTGTGCCAAAGAACTTCGAAAACCTCATCATACATGAACAAATTATTCGAAGATAATACCAAAAATCGAAACTGATATAATCGCTTAAAACGTCACAGTGCATGAAAGTTGGAGAAAAATAAAATGGCCGAGTGGTCAATCGTATTATTACTGTCGTGTGCTTTTGTTCTATCTCAATTGTTAACGTAATTGAATAAATTGAATATTGAAAACGAGAAAAATAATGACTTATGTTCGGAGACTTGTTTGCTTTCATCCTCAAAAAAATATTAATAATAATATTAATAAATTGATGTATTCCAATAGATTATTACCAGAGACTTGGAAGATTCGTTGAAAAGGTAGAAAACAAGAACATGGGTTCACTCATGTTCCCCATTATTCACACTTTGTATTATTTTTTTCTTCTCATTTTATCAACGAGTATCGCAGAATATCACTCAGACTCAATTAACCCATTGCTTATCACTGCTTTGATACAATGATGACGGTCCATCAACAAAAATATCATAAACAGATAAATAAGGAAAAAAAATATTGGACAAAATGTATGAAATAAATATTTTTATAAGCAGATCATTGTGAGCGCAAGTGTAAATCAATCAATATTTCTGCTGACATATCGGGCAATGCCTCACTGCTTCATGTCTTGTACATTGCTATATAAATAGTGAATTATCTCGGAACATCGATGTAAAAAGATATTGCATCAGTGGAAAATTTTTAATAAAACACCAACAGTGAGATCGATAATGATCAATGGAAACGATTAGATCAACCAACGCATTTGAGAATATTGTAGAACTAAGTTTTTTCTACAGTTGTTAATACAAAACTCTCATATTATACAATTGATTGATTAAAATTGTATTGGATGCAATAGGTAATCTAAAAAAGGAGAGTAAATTAGATTGTAGTTACACCAAATTCGATGAACATCAGGTGAATATATAACATTATGATGATAATGACAACGTGATGGTTAGTCGATTGGTAACACAATGAGAATTATGTAAGATAGCAGTGTGTTTGTCAAAATCTACCCAACCTATATTTGTCCTTGACCTAATCGGACTCAATTGACGTCAATTTATCCAGTCCACTTCTATCATAAACAAAATTTTTTCTCATTTACTTTGATTTTAAAGTAAACTTCATAACGTATATATTGAATTGTTTGAAACAATATACAAGTGGTAAATAAATAAATAAAAGTGTATTATTCACTGATACCTCACGAGACTCTGAATGAATATAAAAGTGCACTACTTTTCAATGAGCCGTATCAGAAATATCTTGATTGCCGTTCCGAACATTGAAATGTCTCGTCTCCGCATTTTCCTTGTCATGGCAGTATTGGTTGCTGGTCAGTAACATGTGAAATTCAATCTGTGTTAAATTGAAAACTGAATTATTCAACAATCACCTTATTTATTGTAATCATCATTTTACAGCTATTGCCACATCCAATGCATCTGGTTCTTCATCGAATGCAGAAGCCACTAGTTCAAGCAGTAGCTCAAGTAGGTTGGGTACTGATAATGGTAACTGTGACGATGGAGACAACGATAGTGATGCCAGCGCTTCCAGCGAAGCTAATGCTTCCAGCAGTTCCGATAATGCTAGCAGTACCAGCGATGAAAATGATGACCATCACGGTGGTCACCACGGCGCTTGGGGTGATAATGGAAACGACCGTGGTTGGGTTGATCACGATAGCCACCGCCATGATGCGGGGAGCGATTGCGACAGTCAAGCCGACAGCAGCGATTTCATGGGAGGTCTCGGCTACGAAAAATTCTTACCCAGTGCGATGACAAAAAAACTTGGTTTCATCCATGGCCTCTTCTAAGAGTTTGATTTGAAACAGGTTCAATAACCACACAAAATTTCTCTTTCATTTCTCAGTTACGTATGTCATCCTGTCTTCCAGCGCCGTTAATTTTTTCATGTAATACAACTTCTGAATGATAACAAATAAATATATACATGAAACATATCTCGTAGTTCTTTATACAGATCATTATTTTTTGTTTTTTTTCTTTTTGCAATCATATGTGAACCTCAATAATTGAACTCATAATCTGCCGACTGAACATTATGTCGAGGTAAAATTCATATACGGCCAATCACTAATTCCCAATAAGAAACAAAATTAACACATTACATATGTGCACGTATATACACACACATCACGAGATGAAATTCATTGAATTTATCATGCGTACAAACATTATTGGGCATTTATCGGAAAAAAACCGTCGTATTTTTCAAATATTGAAGAAAAATACAAAAAGCATTGGAACGAAATGTGAAGAAGAACTGCAATAAATTCTGACAAGTCATCGACATTGTATTTCCAACAAGACAGATATATATATATATTTGCGTATGTATTTATCGCATGAAAATGGTATATAATGATCTACAAAACAAACAGAAGACACGTCTACTCTGTGAGGGTACGTCATCGTCTAAATTTCTACCTCTAACACTAAAACAGCCAACGTGATCGATAGTGATAATACATAGCATATAATTACAGACAGTATTAAATATTATTTCCCTCCCGGGAAAATATCGCGGAAGCAATTATAGAGTATCGTATCGTTCGTATCGCATCGGTAATTATTAATTGTTTTATTGATGCGTAAGACCATTCTGAATCTTCCGTCATCAAATATTCCAGTTGTTTCATTTCTCACGGAGACACAAAATCCCACATTTAATTTGTGAGAAAACACATATTCGCATATATATTAGACATTTGCTTCCGGATAGAATACACGCGAAGGGGTAATATCGACATATTTGTGCAGAACGTAAGATAATGACAAACGTTGTTCTTCCGGGTAGTTTTATTATCTTCCAAGTGATTGGCTTCTGGAAGCCAATCCACTGGGTTTCGCCATGGCTCGACTATCTCTACAAAACTTACACATTTATTGCATTCTTCTTCATATATTCATTCTCAATAACCGGAATTATAGGACTAGTTCACTCGAATAACAACATTGTGGACACAACTAACGATTGCTTTGTCTTACTATCTATAATTGTAATTTGTGGCAAAACTGCAAATGTTGTGAAATGTCGGAAGAAAATAATTTTGATATTGGAAACATTCACAAACGATCCTTGTGCACCAAGAAACAAAGAAGAGGAAGCCATACAAGAGAGTGTCGATCACTTTATTTGGTGAGTATGAACTGATGAAGTTATTTCTATTATAATTTATAGTTTTTTTTTATTGTTGAATTTCCAAAATATATGTGAGATGTATGCACGTGATTCTAATAAATTTCAAGGATTAACACACTTATCTATGGCGGCCTAACTGAAGTCACTGTCTTCATGATTACGATTGGAACTCTCTTTCAAGACATACCAATGGGAACACTTCCATACAATACCTACATACCATGGGACTATTCACACGGTTTCATGTATTGGTTCGCATACGGTTATCAGATAATTAGTGTTATACTATCAGCGAATGCGGATATCGGCTACGATACTCTGGTCCCGGGTATGATAATGCAAATTTGTGCAAAACTACACATCCTCAACTACCGCCTGATGAACTTATCAAATCAGTTGGAACAAAGTACATTAATTGATGATAATCATTATGAATCAGACGTCGCCAGACTAAAAAAGGAAAAGCTATTAGTAGCAGATTGTGTCAAGTATCATATTCTTATATTCAAGCTGAGTTTACATTATACGTATATTCATTATCTTTCACAGCTATGTGTCGACACATAAAGATCTTTATACATCGTGCGGACCCACAGTAATTTTATTCTTTGCATCTCGAATTTTATACAGACTTTCCGAGCTGATAAATTCAACATTCTCATTCATAATTTTTATACAATGTTCCATCAGTACAATAGTACTGTGTGTGAGTGTATATGTCGTCGCGAACATTGAATTTTTCTCGAGTAAATGCACTGGCATTTTACTCTATCTTTGCTGCATGCTGATGGAAATATTTATTTTATATGCTGCTGGTAATGAAGTGACTTTTGTGGTAAGAAAAATAAATTCAAGACTCATGTCATAACATACAATACATACATATCCTTTCATATGAATATATGGGGGGAACTGATGACAGTATTGTTGTTGATCATCCAACCCCATAATTTTCCAGAGTGAGACCGTGAGCGCTGCCATTTATGAAACAAACTGGACAAATTTGCATGTATCGACAGTAAACAGTTTGATCATCATGATGCGCCGAGCACTCCGACAAATTGTATTCACCAGCGGATTCCTCGTCACACTATCGCACGATTCATTCAAAAGTGTTAGTGAATCAGCGTTATTCACCTCATGGAGTGTTACTATAACATTGATATGTTTCTCACAGCTTATAAAAATATCCTACTCCACTTTCAACCTTCTCCAACGGACATCATAAAATTATTCCTATAACGTATGGCGGACTAACTGCAAACTAAGCTTGAACGCACGTGCTTGTCAAGCTATAAGTTATGATGAAAATATCTCAGATGTAAACGCTATCATTCCGATCATCTTCATTGGCCAGTAATCAGATAACATATCTAGGAGATAAGAAATCTCCAAATGCAAAATTCCACACTACGGGAAAGCACAGTATTATAACCCAGTACAATATATCAGTATAGAATTATTCACCTTCATATGCCGATGATACTCAGCTTATCATCGCAAGCCTCAACTACCCAAGGGCATAGTCCACAATATGACAAGAAGTTGCAACCTCCAAAGGTATATTTCCTACCTTAAATTTTTTGAATAAATGATAATTTCATATTATATTACCTTTGTTCAACTCGACTGTAGAGCGAAATGTCATTGTCAGTTAAAGTAGTTGTGTCAACACTCGTGCACTCAATAACTCACCCTTATTTTCCAACGATTACACAAAAATGTTCGTAGTTCTTTTTATCAATCTGTATTGGTGTATGGTTCAGCTTGTAATAAAAAGTAACACACCCATCTCGTATAAAATTCCAATTCTTATTTCAGAAATGACAACAACGCGGTACTATAAGAATTTCACATCACATCATCTGCCACTGCGTACAAACAGCGTACAAATAACGTACAAACATGTGAAATAAATCGACATCGTGTGTTTCGTTGATACAATACCATCGTTGAGAGCTTACTACTTTTGAGCTTACTACCCAATAGCACTACTTGATTATAGAAATAATTAATAATCCCATAAAATATATATTATATTTGAACTGCATTTTTATGTCAATTTCTAAATACCAATGACCATGTATAATATAGTCATTCATATTCATATAGAATTATATTATTGGTAGTAATTTTTCACTACTGACGCCGTTCAATTAACAAGTTTTCCTGTGAACTAGAGTCCAAATGTTTTAAATTTCATCCGATTTTTCGAATTGACGACGCTCTCTGACAGATTTGTTCATCAACTAAAAGTCTAATTTTACGGGAATTTCACGCCATCTAACATATTTTCTCGTAAGCCGAAATAATTATTTACCTTATTTCCAAATGCTTGTGATAAAATTTTTGATAAACAATGGCGTCACACATGGTAAAATCCAAACTAGTGATGTCCATGATTGGTCAAATATTCGTACAATACATATTTACTCTACAAACGAGCTTGCGCGCGCAACACAACTTGGTACCATCTGTACTACTCAATCTTATACGAATACAATGTAAATGTATATTTATATATTGGCGTATAAGATGGAATGTGCGCGCGCTATGAAACACCGCCATTTTGTACACCACATGACCTCGTTGCCGTGTCCCGTGACCACCTCACGTGAATTTTGACAAATTCAAACGTTTTTTTTACGAAAAAATGGATATCTTGGAGCAACATCTTGAGGAGCAGGACGTAAGGTAACTTTTCATCGATAAATTCAATAATTTATTATCTGTTATTCCATTGTGACACTCAACACTTGGGTGTTTGTCAAGGTCAACATTGAATAGAGCACATCACACATTTTACTTCTTATAGAATTACGGAGTATTCAGCCACACTTTCCTCATACTGCAAAATTCCATCTCATAATAAAAATTAATAAGCTTCTGTCTTCTGTTCTATCAAGCGGATGGTGTCATCTAATTGAATTTTGCATGTTGCAGTGGGGCTTCAGCCAAGGATGACGATGGCACAAGCATAGTCATAGAAGAGACTGAAATTGTTGATTGTGATGGTAAGATTTCCTTATCACCTCATATTCCGTATAACGTAATTTGCCTGCGTTAAACATCTTATGTCTCCAGCCCTTCCCTTCTCCCTTTTCATATCGTTGTTATACACCAATATATATATATATCATATATATATATATATATCTATATATATATATGATATAATGGAATAACTGCCATTGATGTTTGTTTCATCCTTGATGAAGCATTTGATCCACTTTCAGGTGATGCTGTAGCGGATGATGGACTTCGATATCAAGAAGCGTTAGCTTACAGAGTAATTCAAGTCAACGGTAATGCTGTGAGCAATGACATTGAGTTGCCAGTAGCTCAACAAAATAGCAACGCAGTTCAGGTACTCACTTCACCAATAAATGGGCAGTTCTATGTAATTGGGAATGCTAATGATGTATTTAGTACGTCACAAACGTCAAGATCGCTCGCACCGCGGACAGCCACACTACAAATCGAAACTCCAAGGAATTCAACACCTGGTCTGAAGAAGGTTCAAAGTTCAATTGCACTCATTTTATATAGCAATACTATGATTTCCAATGACATAATCGCTGTGAAATATATTCATTACTATTCTGATAAAATAGCGCGATGATAGAAGACGAGCAACCCATAACGAAGTTGAACGTCGACGCAGAGATAAAATTAATAATTGGATCGCAAAACTTGGAAAAATTATTCCCGAATGTAATAATACGAGTACCAGCAATAATGGGAGTGGAAGTAGCGGAGAGGGCAAAGCAAATTATGAGACGCAGGTTATTCATAAACATATTTCTTATTTTTTCGCTCCTAATCGAACCATTATTAATCTACTGATTCGTAATTGTTAGAGCAAAGGTGGAATTTTAGCAAAAGCTTGTGAATACATAACTGAATTGCGAACAGCAAATCAAGGATTAGGACAGTGCTTACGTGACAATGAAAAGTTACGACAGGAAGTAACAGCCCTGAAACAACTTGTGACACAACTGAAGCGTGAAAATGTTCAATTGAGATCGGGTGTCGTTAATGTTGTAACTAATACGGATATAGCTTCTTAATTGCCTACGAAATTCGCCTCTGACGATTCTGCCCTGTAAATATCCATGAATAGTGATAATTGAGTTGAAAGAGGCGAAAGAAAAAATGGAAAATCAGTAAGCATATTATCGTTATTTTGCAAAAACATCTGTGTGTGCATGAAATGAATCAATGTCTATTATTTCAAATCAAGCCATTGAATAATGAATGGTATGATTCTTATATGAAGATCCGGCAAGTGAGATAAGGCTGTGAATAACGAATCTTACTTTCTGGGTCTTTTGATAATGTTAGGAGATGTTGATTATATTCTAGACAGTATGGTGAATTAATTGAATTCACGGATGGAAAGAATTATATACAGAGATTCATTTGATTTAATGCATTGAAGATACCACGGACAAATGTATTATAATATAAAAAGTGTTACAAGCCATACTAATGTATATAGATGAATGTAACAATTTTAACAAAAAAGTTATCTTTTTTATTCCATATACAATTCATTGAATTTACGGCAGGAATCGCTGGAATACAACGGAATATCGCCACATTGTAATATATCGTTGATGTATATATAGCAGGGTTAATGTTATATCATTATTAAAGATGGAATTCACGATATGTATCACTTATCACAGTTTTCTATTCTATTTTTCCAATATATATCAGGTATTGGTGCAATGAAAAATTGAGAATTGGAAAAGGGCAAAAAACTCGAGAAATTGATTTCGAAAATTTTGTGCATAACGTTTTATTCACTTTCTTTTTTACATATCATACAAGGAAAACGATACGGTAGAGTTCTTGTGACAATCATTCAACCGCACGTACGATTTTTACCCTTCGCCTGATTACATCTCTATTAATATATTTCTTTTCTCATTCGCTTATATGCACAATGATAAATGATTCAGCACCTCATTGCTTTTAAACATACCTTATGCACTGTCCAGGATCGAAATAGTTGTTCGACCTTTACCGTCAATGTCCCAACATTAATATGAAGCTTCCTTTGATTTAACATTTCAACATCTAGATGTACTTTTATTTCGTAATATGTTAACATAGACATATAGTACAATAGCTAATACTTGATAATTCAATAGACCAAAATTTTTTTTTTTCCTTTTCGAATTGCCGCACTGCTCAGTTATTATTGACCTCGTGTAATTCCCGCATCATGATCAAAAACACCGAATCAACTTGTATAGATCTGTTACGCGCTATTCGCGTACTTATATATACTTCTTTCATTCCTTCATCTGATTCATTTAGACGTTTTGCCAATGAACGAAAATGTTTCTCCATATGTTTACAGTTTCAACTTAATTGCAAATTCAGTTACTTCCAAAGTATCAATAATGCTAGCCACTGATTCAACATGTTTCATTTTTTCAGGGTTGCCGAATCGGACTATCTGTTCTGTAATACGTTTAGGGACGTCTCTTTTTTTTCTCTGTCGTAGAATCAAATAAAAAATAATGTTCCCCAAGCATTGAATTTTTCCATCCTCAAATGTATATACATATTCCGCAATACCCCACCGAATTATTAGTTTTAGACAATGAGGAAAGAATGAGGTTTTTGATCCACATAGTCGTAGATTGTGAATATGTACAATTTTATTGATTTTCCTGCGGCAGTAGGACGAGATTTAGAACTCATTCTACTCTTATAATTTTGAAAAAGTTTCAGTGATGACCAATGGCGAGATTTGATATCCGGATATCGTATTCAAATTCTGAGATTGGTGTGTGATAACTCACCCGATTATTATTCTGCTTGGATACTGGAACGAACGACCCTAAATAGCTGTCATTTTTTGAAGCAATCGACTGAATAAAAGGCTACATGTATGGGTATCACGATACAGAGTTAATCTTCTAAGTTCCGGAATGCTTGCTGAATATCTTCGTGTAGCTGATCGAAGTCCGTTCTAATTTTTGCTTCGCCATCTTTGACAGGATCCTGAATTATTGGAAAAAAAAGGTGACAATAAGAATGAAGAGAAAATGCGTGAGTATTAACGATAACATACCTTAAATTTCATGGAACTCAATTGATATAGAATATTGCCCATGCTGTCGCGGATTACATTCCAGGTAATTTTATGGTCAGATTGGGCTGTCGACTCCACAGCGTGTCTAGCCATATCATAAAATGCAATCATATTGCGCAGCATACCGACAGTTTTGTAAAATGGGCAAAAACGATCGTACGGCGAGTAACTATAAACATACGAATTTAATATGTGGCAATTAAAAACAGAGAACGTTAAATTTTGAGATTCTTCAATTCACCTATTTTGTTGTAAAAAGTCGTCCTTCAACAATTTGGCAACTTCGAGTGTTATTTTGTCAGTTTCAGCAAGGGAAGCTTTACCAACCAATTGTACAATTTCAGATAGATCTTCCTCTTCCTGCAGTATCTCCTTCACTTTAGTACGAAGTGGCACAAACTCTTGAAAATTCTTATCATAAAAATCGTCAAGAGCACGTAGATATTTGCTATATGATATCAACCAATTGATTGAAGGGAAATGCTTTCGCTGGGCAAGTTTCTTATCGAGACCCCAGAACACCTGGACAATGCCCAATGTGGCGCTGGTCACGGGATCAGAAAAGTCACCACCAGGTGGTGAGACAGCACCAACAATACTGACTGATCCTTCACGATCCGGATTACCCAAACATTTGACTCTGGAATAGAAGAGTATCGAATGAACTCAATATTACGATTAACAACATGTAGCTGACCAGTGTGTATATAATAAGAGAATAATTAATGAAATTAACCTTCCAGCACGTTCATAAAAACTGGCAAGTCTAGCACCGAGATAAGCCGGATAACCCGAATCAGCCGGCATTTCAGCCAGCCGACCAGAAATTTCTCGAAGTGCTTCTGCCCAACGAGACGTTGAATCCGCCATCATTGAAACATTGTAACCCATATCACGAAAATATTCAGACAGCGTAATCCCAGTATAGATTGAAGCTTCACGAGCGGCCACAGGCATATTCGATGTATTAGCAACTAAAGCAGTACGCTTCATGATTGATTCAGTGACTCCTTCAATTTCCACTGTTAATTCAGGGAAGTCACGGAGTACTTCAGACATTTCATTACCGCGCTCTCCGCATCCGACGTAAATAATGACATCTGAATTAGAATATTTTGACAAAGCCTGAGATATAACGGTTTTTCCACAACCAAAAGCCCCAGGGATAGCTGTTGTGCCACCTTGTACACATGGAAACAATGAATCGAGTACACGTTGGCCAGTTAAGAGAGGATGGTTTGCTGGAAGTTTTTCTGTAACTGGACGTGGTTGACGAACTGGCCAAACTTGTAACATGGTAAATTCATTACGTTCGCCATCAAATTCTGTTTCCAAAATCACATCATCCACCGTGTAATTTCCAGCCGGTGCAATATATGTAACTGTTCCTTTACTCTTTGGCGGTACAATCATTTTATGTTTAACCAAAGTATTTTCGTGTACAATACCATATATATCACCACCTGTAATATGGCTGCCAGTCTTAATGTGCATCGGATTAAATTCCCAGGAAATTGAACGCGATAATGCAGGTGTATTAACACCTTTTGGTATGTAAATGGAGCCAGTGAGTTCATGAATATCTTTCAATGGACGTTGAATACCATCGAAAATGCTTCCTAAAATTCCAGGCCCCAATTCAACAGACAGTGGTTTTCCAGTACGTAGTACGGGATCACCAACAGTTACACCGCTTGTTTCTTCGTACACTTGAATCGTTGCCATATCGCCTTCTAAACGGATAATTTCACCAACAAGTTCGTAATACCCAACGCGTACCAGTTCGTACATGGCAGCTCCAGACATTTTTTCAGCCGTAACCACTGTTACAATAAAAAAAGAAACACCAAAACATTTTCTTCTCATCTCTCATTATATCATTTGTTTGAAGATATTAATAATGAAAATGAATTTATTACCAGGTCCCGAAACTGCATAAACATATCCAAATTTTCCTTCTCGGTGCTCATTAACAATTTTCGGAAGACCACGACTCGCCATTTTCTTTGGTTATAATTTACTAGATACAAAAATTAATTAATTACAAATATTATAGTAATATTATTTACCATAATCATTGACTAATTGCAGTGACAAGACATATGAATTATTGTATTGTTAACGAATTCGAATGAGAATACGTCACTCCCATTGCACATTTATACATTATTATTGCCAAATAATCACACAACTACCTGAATGAATAGCCGTGATAAAAAAGAAAATGATGGATTTGATATTTATAGAAATCGGGAGCACGAAAACTTAACGAAGAATTGGAATGCTAGATAATGAGATGGGATGAGAAATAACGCTGTCCTCTGAGTTGTACCCTCGTGCGTTCACGTGAGCAATTTAAAAAGTAGGCGTAGTCCTCAGAGTGCGCCAGTAGTGTCCTCCATACAATTTACTCTATCTAACACATAGGCAGTATACATTGTAATTAAAATTTTAGCAATACAGGCGCATGTAAACAGAAAAAAAGTCGTAATACTTTCCTCAAATAATCGGAATGAGTAAATGACAAATTATATTGAAACATCGCAGCTTTGACAAATATATGAGTCATTCGATATTATTTTATGAGGATGAAAGGAAGAGAAAAAAAAGCAATTCAATAGTATATGCGATGGCGCACCGACTTTGTACTGTTCGATCAATAGCCGCGAACTCACCACTCATTCAATTTATTTCCACTATACATGTATATATGAGACTATGGTGTATTATTTCGATATATTAATAGTTTTAATGTTAGTGACAGAAAAAATTGTTGAAACGGATATTGAAAAAGTTAAAGTTAAATGACCAACCTCCTGGTATAATAATTCCACCTATGCAACTAGTTAAGCCTCAACTCTTGTCACCACTTGCCACTATCACAAGACAAGTCAGCTGACTCTGGGCAGCTCGCTCTGGGCTGCCAACACAATCTTAACACACTCACAATTTAATATTCCTCCTTCTCTTACCAATTCGTTCCAATTTTCAATGCGCGTTATATTCGAATGCATTTCGAGCTTGGTGTTACGGAAGCCTGGTTGGCTCACCCTAAACTAGTGACAAAGTGGCGCCACACAAGTTCATTTTTAACATGAGTATTTCGCATGAACTCGTGAATTTGTTAAATTTTTATCAGTTGTCGGTACAGCATGCATTAATGCCTGAGTCGGAAATTTCAAATTTGTAACCACTCTACCTATTGTTATAGTCATGGGAGATAAATTTTCTGTATATACCATGAAATCAGTACTCGTCAAAACATCTTAACATATCGGAGTCAACCAATTAGTGCAACAATTGGAATTTTCGAAATTTAAATCGCATTTCGAATGAGTATTGTATGCCATGCGCAATTTTCAACTTCTCCGTGATGACAATTTTACTTTACTTGATATTTCATATACGTAACAGAATATGAAAAAAATATATATCCTGCAAAATAGGGTATAGAGTAAGGAAAGATATGAATGTTCACGCATAAATAGGTGTGATTATTGATAACAAATAGCAATGTTTCGGTTAAACAAAGATTTATCTGAATTTTCGCCTTGTGGAAGACACTTGGCGTATGCTTTGCAGCAGGAATTAATTGTCCGCGACAGTGAATCTTTAGATATCACTCAGTCATTCATGTTCGATGACACAATAGAGGTTATGTCCATGATAACATTGAATTAAAAATAAATAAATAATGAATGAATGAACGACAAAGTGACTCTGTTAACAACCATATGCTCCTCATTATATTGTTTACAGTTAATTGGATGGTCACCGAATGGACAATACGTCTTTTGCGGTTCTACAAAAAAGGCTATCATACAAATTTTTTGCCCCCAACATCCACAATGGAAATGCGAATTTACAGGAGGAAGCGCTGGTTTTGACAAAGTTATCTGGTCACCTGACAGCAAATCTCTTCTCATCATTTCGGATTTAAAAGTCATTGTCATTAAAAAAAAAAAAAAACAAAACAAAACAACGCAAAACATCCACCGGATAATGTTGCGAAACAACCAAGATAAAGTATGACTTTGTCTGAAAATACATTTTTCGCATTTTTCTAGATCTATCTTTCAATTTGGATATTGGCCGATCAAAATATTCTAAATATTTGGAATTTGAAATCATCAGTCTCAAATATTGCTGTGAATGAATTGAGGAAAAAAGTGGCAGTAATTATTTGCGTTGATGGAGCGGACAGTGTTGAAATATATAAAATCGAGAGTTGGAAATTGTCCAGGGTAAGAAATCAATTACTAAAATCGTCCAAAAATTTGTTCATCTTTATTGAATATCAATTTCATGAATTTTCACGGCATAATCTGAGCTACAACTGGCTAATTGAAAGAATCCACTTTTCGACATAGGTCTGAATGCCAGCTTCCGCACAGTTTTATGATGTGCATGTGAAGTATCTAGTTTATGACAGTTCATCCATGTGACACTGGTGTTATTGAATTGTATTTTCTGAATTTCAATAATTCCGTCATCAAAACCAATTGCTAAAACATACGTATCTTCGAGTAAGAACTCTGATGCAAAAGCTAGCGCAGTAATGGATACGTCTTTCACTACCAAACTCGTGACCAATTTCGTATCGGAAGCATTTGGTTGATTTTCAACCATCCATATGCCAATTTTCCCGTCTCTCGACCCGGTCGCGAAATATTTAGAATCGTGAGTCCACGCACAACACCAAATGATTCGTGTGTGTAGCGGATTTTCTTTTGAACTCATTCCAACTAATTCGTACTTCAAATTCTCTATGTTACTCTCTACAATGCACTGATATAGGGCCCATCGCCTATCTCTAGAGACTGTCACCAATGATTTGTCATCAGGAGAGAAGGCTATTTGCGTAACAGTCAATCTGTGACCCGGTAACTTTTGTATTTGTGCCCAGTTTTTGGTACTCCAAAGAATAATCGATGAGTGTTCTACACAAGTTGATTTTGATGCAGTAGCCAACAATTTTCCGTCGTGTCTCGCAGACATGGCAAAAATTTCATAACCGTGGCCATAAAGCTTTTCTGATTCAGGCCAAAGAGTGTGACGAATAATTTCCTCTTCAGTCGGTGGAACATTGCATTGTACTTGCTTCTGAAAGAAATACTCTTTCATTTCATTGCAATGATCAGTCTTGTTTGTGAGTCCAAGTGCAGGAACGGAAGCGTTGTCCGTGATCTCTCTTGGATTTGTCCATACGTTACTGACTAGTGATTGGACAAAATATTTTGGTGCTTCAAAAATCCTTACAACTTTCTCATCAGCGCCAGAGGCAAACATTGTACTAGATAGCGGCGCAAGACAATTTATATCATATCCATGAATTTGAGGCCGGGCAATTTCATGCCACACTTCGTTATCTTTCCCCTCGGCTTGTCGCCAAGGCACATGAATGCGCGTAGTTTTATCAGCGCTTGTTGTCATCAAATATTCCCCTCGGGGATCCCAAATTAAATCAGTGACATCGCCAAAATGTCCACTGGGCGCAGTTCGTGGGAACCAATTTTTTGATTCCTCCTCATACATCCACATGTGGAATGTTCCTTGATATCCATGCGCTATAACACTGGATCCATCATTATTGAACTTGCAGCCATAATATCCAATAGCGTTACCACCAACTTTTCCCATTCTCACAGCTTCAACCCAAATCCCATTTACATTCGGTTCCCATATAATCATTGTCGTGTCCAAAGCGGTAGAAAGAAGTCTGAGCGGTCTTTTGCACTCTCTTTTATTATCAAGAGTTGTTGGACACCAATGAACACCATTGACCCAATGCTCATGTCCACTCAGAACTGATTCAACCGAAATTCCGTAACAATTATCGTTAACCATGAATCGATTTATTCCCTCATCAGCAGTTTTTTCGCGGTCGGTTAAACAAATTATTTTCCACAAACGAATTGTTCCATCTTGTGAGCCACTGGCTAATAATGCTTCAATATTATTACTGTGTGCAATATCCATACATTGTATCCAACCCTGATGACCGCTTAATTTATTTACATGCACAAAATTTATTTCGTTATCATTGTTTGAATTGTCCCAAGCGAAAATATGAATTGTTGCATCATCCAATGCAATTATGATTATAGGTATTTTTGAAGGGCCTGGAAGAAATGCCATCCGTATTTCTGTTGATATTCTTCTCTTCAGATCCAAATTCTGTTTACTGTGAATAGATCCTGATGCATCTACGCGCCATATTGTGAAAACGTTTTTGAATGAACATGCACCAACAAGCATCGATCTGATATTATCGTTGACAGCATTTTTTTCTAAATAAACAGCATGAGTTGTTGTTAAATCGGCACCCAGTGGGAGTACAGCACGTGGACTGTAAATGTTATTATCATTTTCTTTACACCAGATGATAATTGTTCCATCGAGAGAGCCAGAGAGTATTTCTGTTTCATGCTCGTCATTGTCATTTCGAATCCATTGGACCACTTTCACTTGGCTCGAATGCTTATGATATGTTTCCAAAACCCTACCGGTTTTATGACAATCTGGATCATATATCGCAATTGCATTCGAAAAAGCATAGCATATCAGTCCATTTCGTGCCCAATCCACTGCATTTGGTTGGCAGTTACACGAGCATGATATATAAATTGTCGTTACCATTTTATACTTGCGCAATCTGTTTCATTCACGAAACAGTGTGAAAGTGTGATCAAGTTCACCACTGTTGATGACACTCGTATGATGTATTCTCTATTGCATGCTAACCTCAAATACTGTGCGTGTATAAATACATATATGCCTCTCGTGTATATATATATATATATACGTTCAGAGAAAACATCATCAGAGAAGCAATGAGCGCGCGATTCGAAAATATTGTTTTAAACTTCCCATCATTATTGCGTATGAATACATATAATGCGAAATGATTAAATAAGAATGACGTCTGGATTCTCTTCATACAACTGACAACTATATTATTTAATTATTACAGAAACTAATGTGCAACAAGTTATTTAGCATCGATGGAATATGTTGGTCGATGAACGGTGAATTATTGGCCATTTGGTGTGCCACAATCGGAAAATCGAAACTTTTAATATATTCAACGGCAAGTGACTCGCATATTGGTGCATTTAATGGCGAAGACAGTATTAATAATCTGAGTCTTGGTACGCTGCCATATCAATGTAGCTACAAAAAATCATTCGGAGGGATTGAAAAAGTCTTATGGAGTCCAAGTGGACAATTGTTGGCAGTCGCTGGCTCTAATGAAATGGTTTGACAATGCAGCATCATCCATAAGAAGGATAAATGCGCGTTTAAACTGCTCGAACAACTTAAACTTATTACAACAAATTACATGAATTTCCATTTATAGGTTGCAGTAATTAATCATGCAACATGGTCAATAGTCGTTCATCTAAATTTAAATCCAGTGATAAAAGAAGATAATTATTTATCACGAGTATTCAAAGAAGTGGAGATCAACCTTACACGCGATTGTTCGAATTACTCAATTCCACGAGCAATTCCGGATAACAATCATAAATATCCATGTGAATATAATACAATCATAAGAAAAAACGTTTTTTTTTTTTTCCAAAATATAGCCCCAGTCTCCGACAAACTAATATGATTCTTTTTTTCAATAAACAGTAGATGAAGTGAACGAGCGGCCAATCAATATCACTATTGATGTCAAGCAGCATAATTATGAAATATGTATTGCGGTCACCAAAATTCTGGAGTTCAGTCCGTGTGGAATGTATTTAGTAATGAATCATCAACTTTATCCTTCAACATTATGGATCTGGGATCTAATGGACGACAGTGTTGACTACATTCTATTGAGAAGAACCATATCGGGTATGTTGCGAGAACGAATAAGTGAATGAATCGGAGATAGTAATTACAATTTGTACATTTCAATTAATCAGGTGTTTCATGGGACCCAACGTCTATGCGTATACTTATATTCTCAGAGTCGCCAATTGTTATTGAATGGATGCGCGGTAAGAAGCCACAGTGTTTCGAATCACCACAGAAAATGAAGGTTCTCAATGGCAGATGGCATCCAAATGGTGAAATTATATTGTTTTATGGATACAATAAAATTACAATGATACGCCTGAAAGATTAAGGCGGTGCTTTTTATTCGTTAATTCATAATTTTTTACATGCAATTTTTGTTCATAACTCGTATATAAAATCTCACGACAATGTTTTCAATTCATTTCAACATAAATTTTTCTGTACACTCGACGGTGCTTAGTCCATAATAAACATTTATTCAATTATCTCCAGAGATAATACGAAAAATTACTCAATGGTACAATATAATTGGAAATACATACAATAGATGGTATAGTTCAACTACGACTACACGAAAAACGATAAGAATTGGAATACAACTGATTGATTAACCATTCCCAACGACTGAATAAAACTTTCACTCCACCCTGATTTTTCAACAATTAAGTATTAATAACGATCGATAATAATTATAGTATTAAAAATAAAACAAAGTTAACTACTATGCAGAAGTATTATCAGTGGTAGTGTGTGGCAGGCCATTATTGGATTTATGATTATACTTTTTGGCGGATAGATCTGAATCATGTCCTCGTTCATTAAGGTGTACTAACCAATGCTTCCTTAAAGCAGACTTTTCTCTGAATGTCTTGGGGCATGTGCTACACTCATAAGGCCTGTCACCAGTGTGTACTAATATATGAGAATTCAATGTCGTCTTTTGAGTGAAAGCTTTTTTACATATATAGCACTCATATGGTCTATCACCTGTATGAACAATCATGTGCTTGCGTAGACCCGATTTTTCCCGGAATCCTTTTCCACATATATGACAAGTGTGTCTCTTATCACCAGTGTGCACCAGCATGTGTGAATTCAATCTTGTTTTTTCGCGAAATGCCATGTCACAGAGATCGCAAGCAAATGGTTTCTCACCTGTGTGGATGAGGATATGTCGATTGAGATCGGATTTACGGGTAAATATTTTTTCGCATACTTTACAATCATATTGACCACCAGTGTGTGATAACATATGACTATTAAGGTCAGATTTTCTCGCACATGCTTTGTGACAAATATGACATTCGTGTGGTTTTTCACCAGTATGAACCAACATGTGTGAATTCAATTTAGCTTTCTCGCGGAATGTCATCAAACATTCTTTACATTCGTATGGACGTTCACCAGTATGCACCATGGAGTGTCTAACCAATTCTGATTTGCGTTTATATGTTTTTTCACAAATATTACATGCGTGAGGTTTCTCACCGCTGTGAGCCAACATGTGATTGTTCAATGCGGTTCGTTGCGCAAATGATCGTTGACAAAGATTACATCTAAATGGTTTAACACTTGGATTGTTTGGCATATGAATGTCAACATTCGGCCTGTACGATTTATTTGAATTCTTATCATTCATTTTGCACGCTTGACAATGCAATCGATTATCGATATCACTTCTCCTAGTTGTGTGTGAGGCTGTGGGTTCGTTTTCACAGTAATCACAAATGTCCACGCACCCGTGAGACATGAAAGCTTGGATATGACTCCGTGGACGCCACTTGTATGCAAATTTTTTCTCACAGAGTGTGCACTCTAAAGGTGGACTTATTTCCATATGACTTAGCATATGACTCTGAAGATTTGATTCGTCGGGTAATATTTGTTGACAAATCTGACACGGAAAACCTTCCCGTCCTGTTGAACTACTGCAATGCGAGCGTAAATGAGTAATCATTGAGTCATTATTAAGGAACCACTTTTTACAAATCGAACATTGAATTTTATAGAACTTTGGTTGATTTATATTGGGATACCCTTGATGCTTCAAAGCGTCTTCGAGACTTGCTGCTGGAACAATAACTTCACTTGATTTACTTGGACACTTGTATATAATCTTGGCTTTCTCGTGGCGGTTTTTTGTTATATCGACATTGGTTATTACATTCGCACTCTCATCAACACTACAGCGATCATCAAATTGAATAAAATGTGGACGTATACCACTAGTTCGATCACAAATATTTGCGTTTGTATTCGCGATTTGGGCTATCCAATTTTGATGAGAGCTTGTTTGACCCTCCAGCTCAAATTTGACCTGACAGACAATTCAGAATATACATCATGGATTATAATTATGAAATAATGAATACTGTAGTGATTTAATGGTGCGGTTTTGGTAATAACGCATCAATTGTGACAATTGTAAAGCTTTCATACACTATAGTATCATCACCATTTCATCAGCAAAATCCACCACATGACTATCAATGGGCAGGAAAACTTTATCGAATGTTCCTGAACAAATATCTTCCATGTATGTTGATGAAGGAAATCTATCACCTCGCTCACCTTTCAGCACGGCATTAACAATATTTTCATCCTGCAACATGAAAATTAGATAATTAGAGTTTACTTGATAACCTTATATATGAGTTATAAATTGTATTACTCGTTGTTTCAATCCATTGTCTTATTTCTCGAGTTTCCATCAGTGAATATCTTCAATGACAGATGTTGAAGATGAAAAATAGTAGTAAGTAGGCAATTATACAGTTATCCCCCGTGTATCTATTGAACATCAAATCATTTATTCATAACCTCAAAATTTCTCGAATTAACTTGATGTTGTGTCGATAAAAAATAAAATTCGAAAAAAGATAGAGTGGAAAAAACGATATGACACTACCAAATGTCGTGGACGTAATAGAGAAAGGATGTTTTATCTTTAAAGTTTCCAAATTATTCGAAAAAATAATTAGTATATATGTTAAAATCGGAATAATTACCATGAATATGATTCACCTAGTATTCGCGCTAAAAGAAATTTGACATATTATTCATAATTTCATGAAATAACACTCGTATAATAGTCTCATATTGTTTGATAATCGTATATCACAATTCCACAATGCTAAATTGAATCAAACTGATTTTATCTATCGTGGGAGTTTGTATTTGCTTTCTTGTTTGTTTGTTTTTTTTTTGTCGCTTTCCAATAGATGTACCGCTGTATTTGTACATATGCAAGCCTACTTGTCGCTTAGCATAATAGGTCTGATATAAAAGCATTTGGAGATAACTCTGGGGGTTTTCCAATTACAGCACGCTATCGCACTGTGCGACACGGTGCTCGGTGGTGCATGTTTCAACTACAGCACTGTGTCGCACACTTGGGCACGCCAAATTGATGTGTCCGAACACGCAGTGCAGTGCAGTGATACCAACAAAACAACAATGAACCATACCAACAGTCGTATTTCGTGCAATTTCATGGCAGTGGTCGCGAGTAATCCATGA
>JAPYZF010000296.1:0-111343 GCA_030523045.1 Meteorus cinctellus | reverse complement strand
CAAGGAGATGATATTTTTATAGAACTCGATTTGTTCTTCGACTTATTGTAACTGCTGATGCTCGTTGGGAGAATCCGCCTCTTTATATATGTTCGGCCAGCACAATAAACATCTAATAAATCCATACGGAATGTTTTGACACGCACAAATGACGTGCTCAATCGTGAAGCAACATGTTTTCAATAGAGTTATCTTTACAAATATTTAATTTTTTTACTTTAAATGTACAAAGTTATCGCAATGAACGTGTACGTTTAATATCCGCGTCTTTTATCCTCGCGTTCCCCTGGCGGATAAAAAAATCCTATGACAAAGTATGCCCAATGATCTTTGCTTTCCTTTTACTTTTTACGAAAAACTGTGCTGTTCCCTACCTTTTTTCATATCATTTCATGCAGTAATACAGAAGTTCATGAAATTACCAATAGAATGCAATAATTTGGCATGAATCCACAGAGAGTAAACCTTGATAAACTACACCTTTCTATGGCTCTTTCCGACTTCTTATTCCGAAACTCTACTATTGCATGGAAAACTACGCACAAAAAAGTGGTGTAGAGTGCTTCTCTAGAATTGATCAAGAAATTGCATTTTCTGTCATTCTTAGGAAGAATTCCCCAAAATTGTCAATTTTTGGCCGAGGGGTAATCGGTCGCAATATCTCGTCATGATATATAATAATTCGTCTTTCGAAAATGAGTTCCGTCCGACTGAAAAATTACATTCCATGGCATTTTTGGGCAAAATTCGGAAGAATTTTCCTGAGTATGAAATGTTCTGTTCACTGGTAACATTTTTATACACATCAGAAAAGCATATGAATTGGCATAATCTGCAATTTTTTTCTACAGAATCAGCCATAAATTTTTAATGCGTCATTTCCAGCAGAATTTTCTTCGCTTTGCCAATTCCGGTTGAATTTTTTTCACCACGGGAACCAATGAATCCATGTATTTTTAATGCCTAACCAAATTTTTTGTGTAAATCATGAAGGTGAATGATGCAGTTACGCACATAAGGTCATAGTCAAGTAGTTTTCTACAGGATGTCATGATCCCTCCTAAGTTTTATATCCTTACGAAAAAAATATTTTAACGGAATCGAAAGTCAGAATTAATCGCTAATTCCGATGATAATGAAGGTTTTGATGATAAACTACTCCTAAATTGTGAATAATAGACAATCACATAATATGAATACAAGATTATATGGTGTCGTAGAAGTTCGTAGTTCGGCATGATGTTTTTTTCGCCAGGGTTCCGATTCAGCAATATGATAAGACATATACAATAAAATATTAGTCTGATACATTTGCTAATTTTCACCGCACAACCTACATCTATAATATACATATCTAGCTGTTTTTTCTTCACCTAATTTATTTAGCATGACGTCATAATTCATGACTCATGACTTATAAACGTAATTATCGTCATGATTCTACAAGTAAAAAATTAGGATTACAATCATGTATGGAATATTAGTCAATTCAAGATTATCATAATCCGTTGGAAAACTCTTCATTAGTATTGAATCTTCACTGGACCTCTATGATGTTTTCCTAGAACTCCTGTGTAACAGTTCATATTTCACATTGATTATCCACGTGGCATGATCACGGCCAGCACCAGGAACACTTCAGCACAGGAAAACTCATTTCGTACGGAAGTGAATTCCGTCAATAACTTCCTAAACTAGAAAGTAACTCCTAAAAACTACCGGTCATTTCTCCTGCATGTTGGGACAGTTTAGGCTAAATTTTTTTACAGAAAATCATGCACAATGGAGTTAATGGTTCGACATATCTGACGTGAGTTGTCACAGGGGATGACACCTGCAAATCTTCGTTAGAATAGAAGAAAATTTCAATTTTCAGAATCACTCTATTCATCAAGAGACTTTTAAGAACGTCGGAGATTATATATTTGATGTTTTTGTAAAGAATGAGGAAGTTAAATAAAAGCATGTAATCAAACATTCGTATTTATTTGCAACGCCGATGCGCACGAACCGCGATATCACGTATCGCTTGAGCAACTTCGATAGATGTATATGTGCACAATCTTTTCCAAAGATTATTCCAAAATGTATTATCGTCACGAGAATTCATTTCCTATCATAAAAAAACATGAACGATTCGTGTATCATACGGTTTGCTGCCGTTCATCATGGGAAATTTGTAGATGGTTTAGATGGGTCGAACATATAAATGTGACTCTTGCTCGGGGCCTTGGGTCCACTTGATAGACATTGAGCTATATTTTGCTGTTACGTTCCCGCATGATTTTTACTAGCTATTTTACCAACTGATATTAACCTTTACCAGAAATAGAATATATGGATGATAAAGTAAGAATGCTATATGCATTAATAAAAACGCGCAACATCAATACATAAGCAATACAATAACATAAGTGTATAAACAATAGAATAATGCAAATGCATAACCAATAAGGAACAAATATATATATAAGCTATACCACAAAAGCAAACCGATGCAACACAAGTAGATTCAAATATTAATTAATAAATAATGTATACATAAATAATAAACAAATAATCTAAATTACTTATGGGCCATTTATGCATAAATAACCATTTGAATAAATAAATGGTATGCATAAATGACCACAAGGATAAATAACTGCAGTAGTAATTAACTACATTGATAAATAACTGTATGGATAAATAATCATACCGGTAAAAGACTAGTGTAGTAATTACCTTAAAGAATTTATCCATCAAGTATATTCGTAATCAATGAATAACATCTTTTGTTATGCAAGAAGAAACTCCATATTCTTAATTCACTAATAATGACCTTTATCACAAAAGAGAAAATCAAACGGAAGAGAAACTTAATCCACTAAATGCAACCATGTGTCAGTAAATTTTTCTTGCAAGATAAAACAATATGTATTTTCCTAGAATATAAGGATTAAGATAGTATGCTCCATTAAATGTAACCAGTTTCTCATGAACGAAATTCCGCAGGGTAATTATACCGTTAATGACCAGGGCCTATGCCCGAGGCGCGAGTTTCGATGCACACTTTCACCCCTATCCAAGATACAGATATCAAATAAAACATATAAAAGGATGTGCGCACCAAGTATTCTCTCTCTGTATAGTAAAAATCTCAATACTCAGTACCTCTCAATAGTCAATGGCTGAATCGATCGTTCAATCTGTCAATAGTTTATATAGCTCAACAGCTCAATCGATCGCTGGATATTCAATCAGTCGTCAATTCAATAACTCATAGTTAGCTCTCTTGGTTGAACTTCTGTTTCTGGTGTCACATCTTTTATCTGTCGCATTCTGAAAATCGAATATCGATAACTCATTCAGAGACATAGTTAACCAGAAGATACTTTTCAAGCCAATTCAAAAATGTTCCTCAGACTCGCGTTTCTCCGGGAAGAATTCAATCTAAATCAATTCGGATATACAGATTAGAGTTGTGGGGAATTGGTCGACAAATAAGTCGAGCGGCAAGATAAGACTCACAGGCACCCATTGTAAAACTGGTCAACACCGCCTTGGCTTATTATATTTCAACCAACTTAAATACCTTCGACCTGTCCCGGGGACGTAACACTGCCATTGATGTTTGAATCTTCCAACGTCATAGAAGTGCCATCTATTGAATTTTCAATGAAACTAAAGCTCACGGCGGGTTCATGCATTATAATACTTGAATATTTTGCTCGATAATGTCATATTGCAATTATTGTGTTTTTCAATTACATATGAATGCTATTAGCATCAACTGAATTAAATTCCATTCATGAAATAAGATTAGCAAGCCTATGCGCTTTCTACAATATGGAATAAACGGATTTGTGCGAGCTCATTATCACTCGGGGAAAAATATAGGGGGGAAGATTACCCAAGTATTTTTCACTAACTGCATACATCTGAATGATCGGATATACTATATCTGTAATTGGAAAGATAGAGGAAGCAATTAGTTTTCTATCGATTACATCAAGTATTTGCGAAATTAGGTTCTTACGACGTGATGACTCGTCGAAAATTCAGTCTCTTAAATTGCATGTGCAACTAGCTTGGGCCGGGCCTCAAACATTCCGATGTTTGAAATCATGTAAGGAATTACTGAATGCGTGAGACCAAACGATCTGAAACAATTGAGGATGCAATATGATATGAATTTGAATTGGTGGAAATGTAATGTGTAAATTCGAACGAGTGTGTGAAATTTCGGGAGTATAGATTTTTTTTATCATGACGAAGTGATAATTCCCTTTACATTCAAAAACGGTGTCTAGTCATGGAAGCGAAGAGGCAGTGAGAATATTGGCTGGATCTGGTGTCATATTTCATTGTGCATCAATTCCAAGCCCCATTCAATTCTTTTCCTCATATTTTTGCAATGGATGGCGCCAGTGATGCCAACTCTCGTAGTGAACCTTTGGGATTCCCTCTAAAATTGCAATCTTCCTGGTTTTTGCCCAGCTATATAGATATATATTATATATACATATATAAATACGTAGTTTGACGAGAAGTCAAGTGAGAGAGTGTACATAGGATAGCCACAGCAAGCCACAGTACGTGCCCGTGGGATCGATCTAGAGAAACGGCGGATTCGCCGCAGTAAGAATTGCTGCCAGTTTTCCGTACTCGAGGACGAATAGGTGGTATTGAAAGAGAACCAAACGGAAAGGCATTTTTATCAACCAACGTATATTAATATAAACATTGAGGGGAAGGAACGTAAAAAAATGAAAAAAGAAGTTGCCGAAAACCACAATTAATGAATAGATTTGTTATTGCAGAGAAAAAAAAAATATAAAATGAAAATTATTACATAGTGCTAAAAATAATAAATGAATGGGAGGAACTGCAGGTATACTGATATCAATAATCGTCTCAAAAGAATTTACATCAGTACAATAGGATCTTTTTGTATACATTAAAATATTGAGTATATACATGGAGCAATAAATTATCAGTCTCATCATTGTCGTTATAGCAAGTGTGTGTATGCGTGTGTGTATCAGCGGTGGTTTTCATTCATCATCCAGTGAGATAAAATTAATTTTATGCCGTCTTAATTAGTTTGAAAATAACACAACAACCCTCATCAGCTATCATGAACACAATAATGTTCAACACCAGGCGCAAGCTCACTATATCATCAACGTAGGTGGGAAAAAAGTCGTTTGACAGGAGTAGAAAGGGTTGCGATTGTAAAGAGCCGGCTATAGTTTTTGCATTGGTGCGTTCTGCATTAGCTGACTTTAGTCTAGTGTATGGGGAGAGGACGCCGGCTACCTTTATCCCATCAACTGGATAACCACTTTGCAAAAGGAGAAATTCGTTTAACAAAAAAATAATATATATATATATGTATATATATATGTATACAACGCATACATATATATATATATATATATATAACAATAAAGTAAATAAAAAAGGTGGCGTTTGTGTCGTCCAAGTGGCCGACAGTGGTGCTAGCGTCGGTTCCGTCGCGCACACGACGTGCGTCCGTCGTCGGGGTAGGTTGTGTTGTTGTGTGTTAGGAGGGAGGCGTGAGGTGGTGCTGGTGGTGGAGGTGGCGGCGGTGGTGATGATGGTGGTGGATGGTGCAATCCGGAAGGAATCAGAAGCAAAAGGGAGCGACAAGGCTGGAGAGTGTCGCCGGAGATTGTAAACGTATCGGAAGAATGTTGGGCGGATCATAGAAAAAAAATATAAATAAAATAAAAAAGAAACATTATGGGATTGGATGAGAAAAAATTATTGTGAAGAAGAATAACTAATAATCACTAAATTGTTGTTGATAATAATTCGATGTGGGTTTTTCTCTCATTTTTCTAATGTTAAATATTTTTGTTTATCTGTTGACGTATATGTGCGGGTGTGTGCCGGTTCAATTGGGCAATTTTCTCGTGAGTGTGTCAGGTGCAGCGTCTTGGCGGCGCCGCCGGCGTCAGAGTGCACAAGTGAGCGAGTGAGACGAAAATTTCAAGGGACAGTGGGAGCAGAAGAGAAGAAAAATTGAGAGAAACAAGAAGCTGTTTGGTAGTGGCTGACCTTTTTCGGCTGTTACTACTGGACAATGTTGAAGCGCTTCCAGTGGGAATATTACATTCACTAATACATGTCAATATATAAAAAATAAAATAGGAAAGAGAGAGAAGAGAAGGAATACATGAGGAACAATCCAAACAAATACAATAAACAAATAATAATGCGAAATTGACGCATTCATTTCTCAATAAGTGCCAAGTGGGACGGTCCCGTGACCTGCTGGGATATGACGTAATGGCAAGAGAGGTATAATGCCACTTCTATATGAAAAAAATGAAGAACCAAGAAAAAAAAATAATTAATAAATAAGAACAATTTTGTTTATAATGGAGTGAAAGAATAAGAACATTCTTGTAGTTCAATAGTTGAATTGGTTTTTATTTTTGTTGTTATTGTTTTGTTTGTTTTTTTTTTTCATATTTTGATACGTCTATATAATTGTGGTTTTCATTGGTTGAAAATGAGGCTAACAAATGGAGTGCCGGAAGCCCTCCCTTGTCCTAAATATCCGACGTGACCCACTTTTTCCCTTCTCCTGGTGGATGACCCCGTGACACAGGCGAGGGTTGTTCGAGTTCCCTGATTGAACGAGACGAGCGGGGTAGGGGAGAGGGGATTAGATAAAGAGAGAAAGGTTGTTGGACGAGGATTGCGGGTGTGTATATGGGATGCGGCCGAGGATATCGGGGACACCAACCTCCTTCGGTTGGTGGACTTTTTTTTTCAACTTTTTTTTTTTTAATTTCCTCCTATCCCGCTATTCATTCGTACCATCTTTTATATTCCTATTTGGATAGTCCCGAGGAGTATGACAGGAGACACGAGGAACGGTGCAGTTTTGTTTTTTTTTTCGTTTTTTTTTTCTCATTACTCTCAGTTGGGCGAGATGTTCTGATTTTTTTTTGCCGGTTGTATATACATTGCTCACTGTTTTGATCGATACGTTCTTTATCTGGAATTTATGACAAATTATGCGTTTATCATTGTTTTTTAGGGGAAAAATGGATAGAAAAAAAAGTCTGTAATGACGAAGTGAGGAAAAAAAAAAATTTTCTATTTTACAATATTTTTTCATTAAATTGTAACTTTTGTCTGTATAATTTTTGTTTTTGTATGTTTGGTTTTGTCGTGCTGTAAAAATTTACGTTCAATGCCCTCGCCACGGTTTACACTACGTTGCCACTCCTCGACCAACATCACACCCCCTCTCTCCGCATTCTCCGCCTTCTTTCACCTGGCATTGTATATGTGTGCAACTACTGGACCATCGTAAATTCGCCCCCCCTGTTTTCTGCTACCACTACTATTATCATTTTTTCTTTTCCACCGTCCTGCCGCATTTCGTACAATTCCACACCCTGCCGTTGCATCCCCGTCCGCTCGCGATACCTCCCGTAATTTTCCGAGCGTTCCTTCCAAGAATGATTGAATCAGGTCAGTGTTGTCGACCATAAGTTGCGCTTGCACTTGCGCAATAGATATTTAAGCGCCCATTTCCAGGCTATATGTATGTGTCTACGTGTGTGTGAAAACGCGGAGCGACCCAAACATAATTCTCGCCGTAATCCTCATATCCTGTCTCTTTCGTCTCACTTCATACCTGATACTCCTTCCACTCACCAATTTATTCAACTCTGTCGCATCATCCGCAATTTCATTTTTATCTTTCTCGTTTCGAGGGTTTTCCTTCATTTTTTTCTTCTATCAGTGTCAACTGTTCAACGACCTATCGCAATGTGAAACATGTGCAATCCCACGATAATTCATTTCTCATGATGCTTTCTTTTGTATCAATTTTTCATCTGTCCATTGATACTGATCGATAACTTTTTCTATTCCTTTTTCATTTTTATATTTGTTTACCCTAATGTAGAATATATATTTATCAAATTCTTTATTTTTCTTCCGAGTACAATTATTGGGTTATTATGTTCGATGATGAAAGTATCACTTAATTTCGATTAGTTGTGTGAAAAGAAAGAGGAAAGAAATGAATTGAAAAAAAAATATGGGATGGCTTATGCGATAGAGAATGCACATAGTACGTAGCTACTCCTCTCTTTCGCTCTTTCTCTCTCTCTCATCTCTCGCGTTCGATAACACATTCCGCCCATCCGGGGAATTTGCCGTTTGGATGGTGTTTTCTTTTTCCACACCCAATTATCGCTTTAGCACACGAAATCATCCCAATAATGATGAAAAAGAAAAAAACAAAACAGTGGAGAGTTATTGATAATCAATGGACGAATAATATTTTCCTGCTATTATTCATCACTCATTTTGTCGCGAACGAAAATAACTTGGATATTTATTCGACGTGCATTAGATTGTAGTACATATGTGATAGAACAATATCTATGCATGTCTATAATAAACATATGTCCACATATATGTTTACATAGAATGTCAATCCATATATGTTTATGCATATTTATAAACTCGGGGACATAAAAGCGCGTGTGCCTCATATTATGTGTGTTTTATATATACGTGAAATTGCACATGATCATCAGGAGGATGTACGAGAGTAAGTGGGAGAGGTTGAAAGAGTGAGAGATGTGGGGTAATTTAACTTTCCGTTGACCTGCTATGGACACTCCATTAAACATTCGACCGATTATCCACAACGTTGCGGCGAATACTTGAATATATGTCGCATTATATACTGATAATTATTTTCTGAATCTGCGCTGTCTTCAACAATGGCTCAGCTTGCTGAATAACTGACATTTTTCATTTTTCATTTTCCATTCGAAAGATAGTGAATACATATCATGGATTTAATATGAAGAAATGTTATTCATATAAATGGGAGTTAGTGATAGAGTGATGAAAATTCAATCGATCTGCGAGGATTACGAATAATAAAAGAATATTCTGAAAATAATTATTTTTTCATTTATTCACGACTGTAATGAATATTGTGTTAATTGTGACAGGAGTTACGGAGCAAGAGACCTTTCAAGATATGGGACAGCTGGCGTAATGTGAGGAAGGGTCTTGTTGTGAGCAATTTTGACGAATTAGTACATCGAGGTAAATATGGCAGGACAGAATCATTAATGAGATAAAGATATCTAAATAATAATGAAGAAAAATAATTGTGATGGAAAATGCGAATAATTTTCCATGAAACATTTATTGTCTAATTTGTTGAAAAAAATTTTTTTTGCTAAGGTAAAGAAAAGTTGGGCGTGCCACAGAATGAGATCGTGTCATTGGTGCTAGAATCGGACGGTACACAGGTAGAGGACGGCGAGTACTTCAAGACCCTATCAAACAACACAATCTTGCTGCTGTTGAGACATGGCGAGCGCTGGTGTCCAACGGGCGTCGACATCATTCGCGCAGGTACTGCAACAACAACTACATCATCAACATCATCCTCATCATCATCATCAATGATGATAAAAACAAGTCAAAATCAAAATCAAAATCAAAATCAAAATCAAAATCAAAATCAAAATCAAAATGAAAATCAAAATGAAAATCAAGAAATACAACTACGTTACAACGACAACAACACTACATTGAAAAAATATTTGTCTTCCACAGCGATTTCAGCAATACCAAAAATAGTTTGTGAAACAATTCACGCATTGGAGTTACATGATGAAACGCCATCGTGGAAAATTATGGACAACAAGGGTCGTGTCACAGTGGTACTGCATTGGGACCAGCGCTCGTCATCCGCCGCAACGTCTTCCACACAACAGCAACAGCATCAACAACAGCAACAACAGCAGCCAGTTCAACAAACAAGAATATCCGATTCAACCAGCTCCAAATATTCGCCAATTAAAAAATCGGATTTAAGTAGCGGACAACCACGTCCATCGCTTGTTATACAAACAAGTTTGGATAAATTGAATTATGATGGTAAGACAACGTTGGTGGGCGGTCATGTGGCGGAATTATTACCACCCCGTTACAGCAGTCCACAAATCACTGTGATAAATCATGACGATATGGTGCAAAAAAGTTTTACTAGTCCAATTAATAGTTCCTATGGGCCAATAATTGCATCAGGTGGTGGTGTTGGTGGTAGTGGGCAGTCTTCACATACTGGTATGACTGGACGTCTCGTTAAGCAAGGAACTAATTCATTTGAAAGCACAACTATTCATATTCACACACCCGAATGCTCAAATCGTATTCATCAACCAGTAGCACGTAATGGCAGTCCAGTTAATGGCGCTGATGGTAATAATGCTAGCGAATGTGATTTCCATTGCTGTGCATTACACGAAGAGGGTAGAAGAATTGCTGTTCATAAATCAGTTGCTACATCACCGATTCAAGATCAACATGCACAACAGCAACGTGATCAACATCAGCAGCAAACACAAACACAAACTCCATCACCACAACCCCCATCATCATTGTCTGATGGTACACGTAGACCTGGAATTGTTAAAGGTCACGTGAGATTTCGTGATACAACTGATGAGGAATCATCACCAAGAAACTCGTCAGGTTTTCATATGCACCATCATCATCATAATCATCATCATCAGGAACATGATAGTTCAGAATCTGAAACAGAAAATACAATTATGGAGGATGAAATTGTTACTTCGGAAAAATTTTTACTTTTAATCGATCAATTAACTGTTGATCAGAAGCATCATTTGAGTATTAAGGACATTGGTATTATACTTGAACGTTTGAGTTCGAAAATATTGGATGTTGAACGTTTAGATCGTGAAAGCGAGAGCGAGGAGTGTTACAATTGGACGATTAAGGCTATTATACGTGGTGATGTATTGAGAGAATTGGGTGTCATTTATAATGGTAATTATTATGCAATTAGTGAGCATCCAGGTTATAAAGAGGAATCGGAGGAGAATAATGAAGATAATGAGGAGGAAGAGGAAGAGGAGGACCGACTTTAATAATTTGTTCAAATTTTTTCTTCTTCTCGTGAAAAACATAGTCGAATAACGAATAAAACAAATGTACGGAATGTATGTATGTATATTTTTTTCTTTTTCTTTCCCGTCTCTTATTCATTCATCGAGTCATTTATTTCTCACGCTCTAAACGACTGACAATGAGAAATAAATGTAATTATTTGATACTTAAATGGAAGAGATAATGAATCCGAGAGATCAATAGGTCACTGCAATTTCTCCTCTATTCTTTGTACATTTTTGCTTTTCATTATGTTTTATTTTCATTTTTTTTTATCATCTCATTCTCGGGAGTAAAAGAAACGAATAAATAAAGAATCAATACATCATATTGAAATAATAAATAATACCTATAAACCTTAGATCATAATGACGGTTGTTGAACAATGTACTTATTGAATAGTATGTATACTCATAGGAAACAAAAAAAAATACAATTTTTTGGGATACGGATATAAATTATCCGTAACCGTCCACGACACTGCCCTATCTTAAAAAACAAAACAAAAAAAAAACAAAATTATATAAAGGAATGAAGTATGAAGAGTAATGCATGTCAGCATTGAGAAGGAAAACAAAAGAATAAATAAAATGATGAATGTTAACAGTTGATGAGTTGTACTCATATGAACATACGTAAAAAAAAAAAAAAAAAGAAGATTTTGAAATGGATGATCAGCAATGGGGAAGAATAATTGGAAAGATAACGAAAAAAATCGTTCAATTACATTTTCAAAGTCACAATGATTATAAATTCACAATTCACTCGTTCATGAAGTCAGTTTTTCATGTTTCACAAATTTATTTTTTCAATTTTTCCAGTTTATTGCTGTTTGCATATCCAAGTGTTTATTGTCATTTAAACATATATGTGAAGAAGGAAACGAGTAGATGGATAATGCGTATGAAGAGAAAGAATGAATAACAATTAAATAAATGATTATGCAATTGTTTTTAATAAAACATATGTAATACAAAAGCATACATTGTGTTCCGAAACGTGGCTGTACATCGGTGCGTGAACTGTTCCATAAGGTTTACTTTTTAAACGTGTGAGATAGACATAAACGTTTGATTAGCATAAATGTCAGAAGAGAAAGATGCAAATGAGTGAATAGGAACTGAAAAACGATAGAATAATGTAGGAATGGCAAACATAATAATAATTTGATAAATTACAAACAATTGTTTTTTTTCAAATATATTTGTGACAAATTTTTTTAACTATCAAGAAAGAAAGTGAAGGGATGAGAAAACCTTGTTGAATTTGAACGAATAATTGTTGCTCAGTTCTTTCAAAATAAGCGAGAAAAATTGTGGATGTGATTAATGATGATCCAATACGGAGAAAATAAAAGAGAAAGACAAAACGTGAAAAAGTTCATGTAAAATAATGGAATGAACATAAATAAATCAGTGCAGTGTGCGCGGAAATAGATAGTTGATATGGAGCATTGGAGAGCATTCATTTTAATTTTTCATATATATATTTTATTTTTTTGCTGCTCACAAACAATGAGAATGAAAGAAAATGAATAAAATCACCGCAGAACGTTCATATGACTTTGCAATTTCAATATATTTCTATTCTAAGTAATTATATGCATATACCACCCTGAAAACTAGCTGATTCACTGTCATTCCAATGAAAGTTTGTTAGAGATGATGAAAACATTCACGTTTACTTATGTAGATTGAATGAAAATAAAAAAAAATTGACAAAACACATGATGAAAAAAAGAAACAAAGAAAAACAATACTGCATTGAATGCGAGACTTAATAAAATGACTGAGTTTTACCGAGAATAAATGTATGATGAATAGACGAAACATAAGTTGAAAAGGCAAAGAAAAAGAAATGTGCCCGAGTATTACTCGTTCAATTAAGAGATGAAAAAGAAGGAATACAGAAAATACGAATGACATTCCAAGTATGATTTGTGCCAAAAAAATTGAACTTACTCTCATGTTTATCTTAATGTGCAATATTATTTTTTACTCGTAATATCATGAAAATAATCATTTTTATTGTATTATCATCAATTACATTATTAGTTTCAATAATTCGAATTGAGGAGAAAGTTGGGATAAAGTTGACGCAATGAAAAAGTTGATTTCACAGTGCATATGAAAATGTTTGTTCAATTGATATGTTTTTCTTTTCTTTATTTTCACCTAGAGCTCATTATGAAATAAATAAACTAATGATATCTATATATTATAACAAGCAATTCTTTTTTGATGCAACTATTTCTGGGTGTAATGGACGCGTATACCAAATCTGGTGGAAATTTATTTTCTCTGGCTGTGAAATCTCGCAATACACAAATGAGGAGTAGTTTTCAATTGCAAACGGTAATACAAAAGGGAGTATGAAGAAAAGAAAAAAAAGAAAGAGTGTAAAGGGAAATAAAAAATTAGTGAACAATGTATTAAGTGTAAACACAAAAAGTGAAGGCGCAATGGATCTGTGGCCTTCTCCCTTTAAAGTCTTTCACTTGAAAAAAGAAAATGAATACATAAAAATACCATGAAAAGTGGGAGAGAGAGAGACATCCTGATGGTGGTTGCGAAGTCAAAAAATAAAGAACCACGAATTCAATGGAGAACCACAGTAGAGAAACAAAAAAAAAGGGAATGAAGAATAAAATAAACGCGTCTTTCATTTTTTATAACCTGCGTAGAAACAAATCATGTTGAGCAATAAATAAATTGCTGACTGTGTACACCAAAAATAATAAGGAAATAAAAAAAAAAATAGAAAAACACAGCGAAATGAAAAATAAAAAAAAAAATATGGACAAACAAATGCCTGTGAAACATAAAATGTGAATGGAAAGAGTATAAATGCAATTTGAGAGTAACTATTATTATAAATGATCAAGTTTTATCACATGCGACGTGGAGTATGTGAAAAATTGCTTAGATTGATGAAGGCCAAATGATGAAAAGGAATGACAAGATGAAAACAGAATTTGAATAAAGAATTAACGAAATATGCCTTTAGTCAAAAAAAGAAAACAAGAATTGAATGACAAGTACGATATTATATAAGAACAGGTGCAGATTTATGAATTGTTGGCGTGAATTAAATCCTACCCACTCATTGAAAGAACAAAACGAAACACATGGAAGAATTCAAAAAAAAAAAAAAAAAAAAAAAAAAAAAAAAAAAAAAGAAAAAAAGAAAAATAAAAAAAAAAAAAAAAAAAAAAAAAAAAAAAAAAAAAAAAAAAAAAAAAAAAAAAAAAAAAAAACTGAATAAACAGGTAAAATGATAATTTGAATAAACGATAATGAATACACCCAAGGAAAAAATGGAAATTAATAAATATTACTAAACGCATTTATATCGAAAGAGAGCAAAGTAGAGGCGAATTTCCCGATGAAGCGAGGGCGGTTTTTCCAATCATTTAGCCGATTAAGAATTTATAAACTTAGATAAATAATTATGATTAAAGCAAAAAAAAATAATGAAAAAAAAAAAAATTAATAAATAATCAGAGAAAAAAAAAGTCGTTAGTACCACATACATTAATCGATCCTAGGTAAAATAATCTAGGCTTAGTTATTTAATTCACGAGGGAAAGCGGGTGAGATGGTGGTTAAAAAATGAAGAATAATGACTGGAAAGGAATCAAAAAATTAAACCAATACACATTGGAGGCGAGAGCTGGTCACTTTTTTCGGGAATAGAAAGAGAATAATATTATAGTAAGAATTTTTTCGAACGTCGCTCATACGTCACTCGATATCTATTTATAATGCTAACCATAACAAAAGGGAAAAAAAAAAGTGGAGATGAGAATGGAATACTCGGTCGAATTTCAACCTCGAATGCACAGAAAAAAAAAACATGAATTAAAAATAAATATATATATATAATGTGGGAATGAAATAATTAAACAAAAAATTAAATTAATAAATAAGTGAAAAGAGAGAACGAGAGACTGTCTGTTAATGTGCGCGCGAGCGCGCTTGTGTGTGTGTGCGTGTGTGAGTGTGTGAGTGTATGAACATGAAACGTGTGTGAGAGTGATGAAAAAAGGAGGGAAAGTTTATGCAATTTGTGTTGTGAGAAAAGAATAACTTGTTTGAAAAAAGGGCGGAAAAAAATTCAAGATAGGTAAACGTAATTGAAATTGAGAAGAAGATTTAATTATTGATAAAATCAATACAATTGCCGAATTACACGAGCTTCCTATGTTCGGTATAATGAATTGAATTAGGAGTTATTGAGATGTGAATGTAGGGGAGAAAGATAAAATAAAATAAATAGGCAATGAAAAATTCTGGTCGGATGATGATAGGCAAAATTTGAAAGAACAACAAGGATGAAAGAAAACCAGGACACCGAGAGATAAAAAGGAGGGAAAAAATATTAATAAATTAACAAACATTATATATACATGTAAGTCGTGCGTTCGATTTTCACGGAGCTGATGGCGGTCGTATATGTAGGTTGTTAGGTATTGTCGAGAGAAATGTACCTAATATACGTAAATATGAGAATAAGTATGAAAAAAAAGCAAAAAACAAAAAAAAAACAATAAAAATAAAACGCAGGAACGTTGATCGCGGCGTCTGTTGCTCTGCAATAATCCCATTATGCATTTAATTATATACATCATGATAAAAGCGAATAATTTCCTTGATAAATCTGTATGAAAACATTTGTTTTCATTTTTTTTTGTGGTGATAAATTGTCACTAATTAAATGGAGTCTCTGTGCGCATTTATTGTTCTCACAGTTACATATATATGCGCGGATGATCACATAATGAAGTACATAGAAAACATTCAGGTAAGTAATTTACGATATAAAATTTGATATATTTTGTAAGAGTTGGGGTATGCATTAGGAGTGAGGTAAAAAAACTTAATGAAGGGAAACAATTTTTCTTTTATTTATTTTTATGTAATTAGTACTGGGAATTTACCGGATTGATAGTGCAGTATTTTTTTATGAAAAGACTTCCTTATTGCACTGAACAATAAGAATTTTTGAACCGAATTTCTATAAACGGATGTTAGAATGTAAATAGATTTGGCTGTAGAATTCAGTTTAGATTGATGATGAAACCATTGTTGAGCCGAATCTTTATAAGAAGCTTTGAAATAATTTTGGTATACAGAAGAAGTGATGATAGCATTTGATCTTTGCAATTCAGTGAATCCAACTTGAATGAATAATCCGAGAGGGGAATCTGATGAGATTATCTGATAGATATACTTCTTATTTTTATAATAATGAAATATTGGCAACAATCTACTTATTTTTAGTACACAAATTTTTGTTCACGGTTACGAAATTCCAAGTTCGATAATGTGATCAGTATCCGGTTAAGAATACTTTTTTTTTCAGGGTATTATTTTAACGTGATGGAAAAATATTGAAATCCGCCTCTTTTTTTCTTTCATGAATAATCTCAGGAAAGGAAGATGATAATCTGAATCATTATGGTGTTAAGTCAGTATGAAACCACATTAGACTCAGTCTGAATAAACAATACCATCCCACGTCCTATATCAATTCTGGGCTGACATTCGACAGAAGCAATGATTGGAAAAAATCGTGTTGAAGTGTCAAATCATTTCGTGTATGGACGATTTTCAAGCGTATGGGATGGATAGCTCATACAAATTATGAAAAATAAATTCTGATTTTCATGGCCAGTTAAATTTGCGAAAATATATTAGGCAATATTTGATGAGTAAAATGATGAGACGTATGTGTAATTTCACAAATTATTTGCTTAATTAAGTAATTGATATCAAAGTTTTCATAGGTAATATTCTGATTTTGTCCGTTTTTCCCGTGAATGTGAATTTATTGAATGAAGTATAGAAAAATTATATTTTATATGGTACCATATTTTATAATATAATTATATTCATGATACTCATATCATAGAAATTATATTTTTTAATATTCTCTTTTGTCATTCTGAAAATGGTTTTTAAATGCTTCTCGTCACAAAAGAACAATGTAAAATGGTCATTGTTCATTCCAGAACAATAGTTTTTCAAAAATAGCAATAGAAGTTTTATGAGAAGGATAAAATCAGTGTGCGAGTCCGCATTTTATACGATACAGTTCGATTGTTATCCATCCATTGGGATTCCTATGGTTCCTGCCTTTGAAAAACGATATTCACAAACTCTGGTGTCGTAATTCACTTGGACCGAAGAATGTTTTAGTTTTCAATTTGATGGGATTTCACGATGATATCTCTTTCAGTGCTTGAACGTTGTAATTATTTGGATTGATTCCAAATCGTTCCAAAACAGTTGAAATTTAATGATACCAATTCGTTTACTCGATCCATGAATTTATATGAAGTATTTGACAAATTTAAATGAACACGGTTGCAATTGCGAAGTCAGTTCATCGATCAAACTGTTTCTGGGCAAGATTTTTGATGGATTTCGATTAGAGATTATGCGAATAGTTGTAAAATAATGTCCCCTTCTGTCTGTTCAAGAAGCTCTTATCTTGTACAAAATTGAAGCATGTAGACCTAACAACTTTGACATTTATACTTAATTCATCTACTTTGAGGTGATGTAGCCTTTATAGATTCTCAATCTAATCTGATATTTATTGCATCAACTTGATACGAATTCTTCTGAGCAAATCGTAAAAAACTTGAGGATTTTAATGGAGTTGGAGAACACTGTACCCTGTATTGGAATTTTGTTTTGGTTTCTTCTAACACAAAATTTTGGTGAAATTCTGATATTCTTCGGTAAGAAAATGAAATTTTGAGAACTCCTTACAACTTACGGAAGCTACATTGAATCAGAATGAGGAAATATTTGTTTTTCACATCGGATAAACTGGAGTTGTTCAATCACTCAAATAAATCATAGCTTCGACCCTTCTCGAATTATCACCGTGAGAATTACAGCCCTTGTGGTCGCAAACACAACATCAATAAAGACGAATTACAGTAAATGAAAAATTTAGATTCTGCATCGCTCCATCTTAGTTTGATTCTTTCAATGAATTCGTCATCTGGACATCGTCAATATGCGTAAATAGTAATTCCATTAAATTTAACTGATGATCACGAGTTAATTATTTCTTTCATTCTATGCAATTATTATCAAAGCATTGGTCCTCTTTGATTGACGTCTCCATATTTTTTCCCATGCAAACATTTCTCTTCCTCTCAAAGAAGAAATTGAAATCCACAGTTCTTTCAGTTGTGCATTCAATAATTTTTCCCTTCCAATCTTGTTCATGATACTTTTTCTTTCCAAATAAAGTACGATCAATATAACGACAAGTCTTGACGATGCAAAATGTGAAAGAATTTTTGTGGCATGATTGTAAATCGAATTCCGAATCAGCAAGTTCTTCTAATGTCAGTGACTGAGCCTCACTGACCAGCCACCATATATTCATTATAAACAGCAGCTGGCGCCATCTATTTTCATGTAGCTTGATACTTCGCTCAATTACTGAACTACCCACTTCTCTATCTGTACTGCATTAACTACTCCATGGTACCCCAGCAAACTTCCACATTCCCTTCATACACATTTCCCCCTTCAGCACTTTTCCTACCACTGCATCACGGCTTGGAAGTCCAAGCGAGAGAACACAACGGAGACAGCATCAGAATGAAGATGGAGAAAATCACAAGGCCGTAAGAGGACGCCCGGCAACGGCCGTAGCGCGCTGAACAAAGACAGACCAATGCGTGCGAGTCTGAAACCGTCCCACTCACCGCTTTACTTGCGCGCGAGAGCGGACGGTTTTATTGATTCGACCATGATGGCTGTATTGAGGCACGTGAGCTTCAATGTTAACAGTAGTAACTGCAGTAGTGGTAGTAGTAGTGGTAGTAATAGTAGTGGTAGTAGTAGACGTAGTATAATATTAGTAGTAGTAGTAGCAGCAGCAGCAGCAGCAGCAGTAGGAGTCATGGTAGTGTGTAGTTGGATGCATACACTAGGATGGAAAATGGCGCAGGAATCGATAAGGGAGAGGAACGAGGCTCTGACTGTGTATAAAGTAGTAGTTGAAATAGGACAGACTGATGAGGGAGAAGGCGAAATTGTTGGACGGAGAGCTGGCGCTTCGTACGCGCTTGCGGCCACGGGCTTTTGCCTCGGCAATTTTCGTTGACGCACTGGTAGGGATGAATACAGCGGCGCCGGCCGGGCGGTTTATCGCGGGTGGTGGGTATCCAATAGGGATATAGCACAATGTATAGTCAGACACGACCGTGCGCAAGTGAGGTCCTGGCTGAAGCAGCTTCTCCCACTATCATACACAAAACGAACTTCTCTGTTGCTTTTGTTCGCTCTTTCTTCCTCTCTTCTCTCACTTGGTTCTATAGTGCGCTAACGGCCAGTATTGGGACGGGTTAGAACCCACAAATATTTTCATACTCCAGACTTCCACCGGAGGAAGAAGATGGCAGCCGTGGCGTGATTCGGAGATTTGCGCTCGGCACCGCACGTCGTTCACGTTATCGTTGTCGTTGTCTCGCGCGTCGTGGTGCCGTCGTCTGCTAACGCTATTGCTGGCGTTAACGTTGCCGCTGCTACTTCTTCTCCTTCGTCGTCTTCATTATCGTTCTTTTTTTTTTCTACCTTCCACTGAATGGTATTCAGCCCGGGAGCTGCGCCGGCATTTCGGTCACACCGGCATTCACATACCAACGAAACGGCAAGAAAAAAAATAGGGACGTTTTTAATTGTATGCTGAAGCATATTGAAATATTAACGTGATAGTTTTTTAAATAGTAAAAGAAGACGAAGAAGAGAGGGAGAGGAAGAGAGCAAGTAAAATCGTGGAGAAGAAATTTTTAATTGGAGGATGGAGATAAAATGAAGTAGAAAATTTTTCTCTTGCGGATGCAAAGAGATAAAAAATTAATTGGAAGATAATCGTGTGAGAGTTGTTACATCAATTTTAATATTTTTGTTAGAGTTCTTCTTCTGTCCTCCTCCTCTAATCTCATAAAATTGATAAACTATGTAATTATACGGGATATATATTGTTTATTATGCGCGAGACGATTGAACTCGTTACACATTATCATTATCATTATCGTTCTCGTTATTGTAATTGTGAGAATTTATTTACAATTGAGTCAATTCCACTTGTCAATGAACAATTATCGTCAATAATCACGGTGAATATAATTGTCCAATCGGACAACGACGTGATAGCGACGGGGCAGTGATTTGCGGACGTTATGTAAAATGGAATTGAACAATGTTGTTAAGACATAAACATGTTTTGGGTACACTGTGGACTCTTTGTTCTCGTGATTGCTGTACCTGGATTTATTAGCAGTGCCGACAGCACGTCCAAGCGAGGTAAGAACATATTGTCATCAACATCATCTTCATTATCATCATTGTCACTCCTATTTTAATAATTAATATGAATCGATCACTTCATATTACCAACCATAAAATATAGAACATTCATAAATGAAAATGTGAATGAAAATACTAAATTCCAATTAATAATTCATCTAAAAGACGAAAAATTACCATTTTATACACCTGAATATAAATATGAAATGGGCATTGAGAATTTAATGTGAAATACAGGACGAAACGTTGTGTGTGTTTGTGCGTGTGTGAGTGGTACATCAATCATCTGCAAGAATTCCGACTCGCGCGCGGTCTCCCCTTGTCTCTCTTTCTCTTCCTCTTCTCTTGGCTGCCATGTTGCTTATCCTATCCTCCGGTTTTATTCCCTTCGCCCTAAAACATGTTCGTAAAAATCTCAGATTTGTGATAATACATTTGCGACACACTTACCTACACACTTGTACACAAATAATATATGTATAAAAATACGGTAGAAAGAAAAAATACGCAAATGAAATAATAATATATGAACATATTCATCTCGAGCACCCTCATCGCCAATTATATGAGTTGAGCTCATAAACAATACAGGAAATTTCTCGTCTGGGCTTTTAGGAGAGAAAATCATCTTCCTCTTCTTTTTTTTAGTATAATCTCTTACTTACATTCGTCCACACAGTCGCACTCTTATAGGCTATTTTTCTCCATCGCCCTTACAACCAAAGCCGGACAATTATTCTTCTTTTTTTTTCTTTTCATCTCCCCTTCACCACATAAGAGGGTTAGATAATTGTGATTGGGCAGATTGAAGAACTCGCATGATTAGGGGAATTTAGTCTGGTCTTTTTTTTCCTTCTCTCATTTATTTCCATTTTTTTATTCTTCCACTCAGTTTTCATTTCATAGTCATCGCTACTATCCACTAATTTTCTTCTTGTATATGGATATCTACATGTTTATTGCCTTACACTCATAGTAACTCAAGCACAGGGATACAAGCGGGGTCGGTGCGGATGTTTTTGAAGGGTAGGTGTTCGATAATCGCGCAGCTCCGGGAAAACCCTGGCTGTGAAAGTGAGACGGAGATATAGTGTACAATATATTCACAGTGTGTAGTGTGTGCATTTTGCAGATGAGAGTTAGATGAAAAGGAAAAAAAAAAAGAAAGAGTTGGCTGAAGGGTTGAAGGGCGTTTCTGAAGACTGCAAAAATGTCAATGCCCGTAGAATTCCATTTGGAAAAATGAAAAAGGTGAAAATAAAAAGAGAAAAAAAATTAAAAATAGCGAGGAAGATATGTCGATTTCATTTATTGCTTTTTTTCTCTCTTCATTTGCTTTACACATCTCTGCCTTTACATTTTTCACCCCACTTGGAACAAGGGAAGTAATCCTCATGGATCGTAGAGATGCATCCCCATGTCACGTCATAGCCCTGCAGGCTCAAACTTGTAGTATGTACTTGTGTGGTGGTTATGTGTGAGGAGAAGGGATAGACTAGGAGGAGAGTGAGGCTGGATCTGAAAAGGTATTTGATGGCTAACCGATATACACATGTATACATGTATATATAATATTATATACATGGATTTATTGATACATCTGAATGTATATGTGGGTTCGTTGTAGAAATCCACTGAGAGCTTTCAAATTTGAATCCTTGAAGGTGTGTTACAGCGCTTTACAGAAGATTACTTGGAGTGTACGTATAGTGAAATCATTGGTGAATGGATCATACATTTATACATTTATACATACACATATTCACGTTGAAAGAATGTGACAGAAAATGAAGAAAAAAAAAATGATGAAAGACGTGAAACTCTGTGCACGTATGCAGATAAAATTAAGAGAAAATCCATTTTTTTTTTACATCATATTACTCTTTTATTTTGCGGAAAAAATTTACTGAGATTACCTGTGTGTGTTTGTGTAAGTGTGTGTGTGTGTGTGTGTGTGCGGAAAGCTTGAATTCGTATGTATATACATCCGTATGGGATTGGAATATGAGAGAAAAATACTTTAGTGAAATGAGAAATTCTGAATAGCGACGTGAAAAAGGTAAAAAAAAAGATACGACGTCGAAGTAGAAGGTGAAAAAAAGAAAAAAATGAGGAAATTATTTTTGAATAACCATGGATGAATATATATGACGCCTCCCGGCGATGACGAACATCGAGGTCGTGGTGAGAGAGGGTTTTGCATGAGGTTGTCACCGCGAAATGGAAGGTGGCCGCCACGTTGGATATGTATAGACTCTCCTGCTCTCTCTTGGCTGGGCAGCGCTCCAGGCTCTCGCCGCAGATCTCATGAACAGGCTCAAACGCATAAGGAGAGCGAGGGGGAGGGCCGTTTAATATGTGCTACACAAAATATTTGCTTTCCTTTGGCCTCCTGTATCTCCCTCTTCAATGCCGCATGTTACTACACTTCGAGAGGCAATTAAGTATATAATTTCACTGCCCGTGTATACACCCAATCGCTGTATGATATATTGCGTAATCCCTCCCCTCAATCACCCTCAATATTGTACTCATAGTTGATCCTTAATTGAGAGATTGAACATGCCATTGGCAAGTTTATCGTCACGATATTGCTGACATTGTGCTCTTCATGAACAATATATTTGATGCAGTTTTTTTCGTTGTATATTTTACACCGCTATAGCTCTTCGTGAATTCACTCGAATATATGTGAACATGGTATTAATTTGTGCGCTAAATTCTGCTCTACAATTTCATATCTATGCGTATGCAAATGCATCATCTATGATGATCTTCATTGCAGAGACATTGATTAACTTTATTTCAATAGTTTTCTATGAATCTAAATCATTTACACTTATTCATAGACGTGTTGTTGCATTTATAACTATGTTTGTAACTGTATTGATTGTAAAATCATAAATTAATTGATCCATTGACTGCGACCTATAAAATTTGTAGTTGACGACATCGAAATATTGCTCGTTGGGTAAAATTAAAAGTATTTGACAACTTGTTTTCAACGGTCGGGAAAATTGTTCTCCCGGAACTGATTCATCCCGTAATTACTTTTCACCACAGAGTCATAGGAAACAAGAGCGACAGGCAGATATAGACGTAGACAAGACAGCAAGTAGTATAGATAGATGGATAGGCAGAAAAAGGGGGCCGCTCTCTCGTGTACCACTTACTGTACACATATATCGTCGATAAATTAATTACATAGGTACCTAAAAACATTAACGGGGAGATGGTGCAATAGTGGGAAACGAGAATAGTGAAAGGATTAGTTGGGGGAGAAGAAGGCGAAAAATAAATAGTGAAAAGTTGCCACACGTCACATCCACATAAGCTTCTACGTTTGCATATATATCAATGTATATATGTATCTACATATTCTTTATATATAACTTGTCTCTCTCGCAGGATTCGTGCGAGATTGAAATGGCAGAGTGCCAATCCTAATTTATTGCCAACCACTATATGTACGTCTGTATATATGGATGTATGGTTCAGGCACAAACGCGTTTTTTCGTGTGCTTTTAACGAACATACATTTGACCGGGTTTTTTATTTATTTATTTTTGTCCTTTTCACACAGCGACATGAAACCATTAGGTGTGTGTACATATCGTTAATCAGAATGAGTATGTCTGTTCACGCACTGTCATCATGGTGTTAATTGCACAGTAAAAAATGGCCGATGAGAGATCTGTTTGAAGTGTATGGGGTTTTTTTTTGGGTGATAATAATATTTTGAGTGGTATTTCTTTTGTTTATTTTCCACTGTATATTTTTAAATTCTTATACCTGAATATTTCCTGACTGATTTCCATATTTTTAATACGATTTGTTGAAAACTGTTGATCACACGCAACCTGTACTTGAATAAAAAATATGGTTGTTATAATTACACATAAGTGAAGATTCCCCACTTTACACATAAGTGGAGATTCTACAGTGATTCGCGATTCTTCTTTAGGTTTCTTAAAAAAAAAAGAAATCTTTATCATTGCGTATTTTGGTTGAAACTAATTAGAAATTTTTGGGGGAGTCATGAACTCTTTCAGTCCTCATCATCACTTTCAGGAGATTTCTCTGAATCATTTAGATGATGAATGGATGTAATTCATCTAGTTCAGTTGAATTCATACATGACATACTAATTCAATGTTCTCATGATGTTGACTATCTATCTGCATGCGAACGTATAGATTTTCCAATCCAGTCGCCGCCCGATTCTATGACGTACATTGGACAACGTCAGACCTACAGTCAGTTAATATAACGCGCAGAATGCATATTTTCACAGACAGACATATGAATTGAGAACGTATGTTTTTTCATGTAATTTCACAGAACCATTTTCCCAATAATTATCAAATCTGATGAAAGCTCAAGTTGGATTTCTACGTCATGCAAAAATCTGACAAGCAGAATATGACGTAGAAAAAAAATCATTATTTCTATATTTTTTGCGCAGTTCTTGTATCCCAATTTTATAATATAGATAATATAGAGAAAAATATAGATAATATAGAAGTAATTCAGGAAATATGACAATTAGTTGAGAAAACAATATGATGTGAGTTTAATCGTTTTCATGATTATCAGAAAGAATGTAAAACGAAATCAATTTTAATGCCGTGCGTAATAGAAATATTATTGTGGAACAAAATGCCACGCTAACAATTTCATATTCCCTTTCATTTTATTATTTTTCCACCATTAAAAATGTAGCGAACAAGAATTACAACTTTATCCATGAAAATTATAATAAAAATTGTTCAATTTTTAATGTGTTGTGTAAACTGTTCTATACATTCGGTTGTTATAACTATTCAGAATGATGATTCTGCAGACGATTGGGAAAACAGGGACGCTTAAAGTTTAGTGGATGCTTTGTAATTTTGTTGTCAAGTTGTCAAAGTGACATTTTGTTGTCAAGTTGACATTGTTGTGTGGGCTATCTTGGTTTTAGCGTTCCACCAAAATTGAAATTCTTCCTCGGATGTGACGCATTATTTATTATCTACTCTGCTTTGTGCTCTTGGCTATCATCATTTTGAACTTCCCGATAGAGGAAATTATTGTAATGGCCCCTAAAATCTAAAATCGATTATTAGATAGATCTCGACGTTTCAAGCCCCCTCCAACACATGCAGGTTATTTTATTTCAAAGTCTGTCTGTCTGTTCGTGTGTGCGCGCGCGCGTGTGTTGGGGGCGGGAGCAGAATTTATGTCGTACGATTACGTAAGAACTAGTGACGCGATTTGAATGATCTATGACGTCATCGGCAGGGCTTGACGTAACTTGGTGCTGATTAGATTTTGGGTCGATTCGGTTGAGTGGTTTTTGAGTTTTTCAAAAAACACATTGATAAATAGGACACGAACGGAAGGATTGAAATTTTTGAGCGAATTGACAAGTGGTAATGATCTATATATATTATATGTGGATTACATATACATCAGATGTATATTATATATATATAATATACGTATGCAATTTGAATGAGCAAATGGAATCAGGAAGTTCCTAATGTGATTCCTATTGGTATCAAATATGGAAATGCGATCGCGCAACTAAGCACCACCAAGCAATACCCACTACTAGCAATGGACACCTTACTCGAGTGAACGTAGCTAGCGGGCAAGAACAACCCTGATTGTTTCTTTTTATATATCGTCTTTTATGGTTTCGAATATTTTGAATTAAGGCAGGAACATTTTGGTGTTGCATGAACTCTAAACAGTACAGAATCGTGAGTAGATGCACTTATTATATATTTTTCGGAAATATTGGTAGTCAATGACATCTGGTACATGCTGAATGACACAAAAGTTTTGTTGATACACTGTCTCTTTCATTTCTGAAATTTATTCCATTGACAAAAATTTGGAATTTCTTAATGCTTGAAGCAGCTTTATGTAAACATGCATTTCCTTGTTCCTCTACTTTACCAGTTAGACAATAAGTGAAGATTCGCTGTATTTTCTGCACGGTGATGATCATCTCAGATATTACAGTAGCACCAACTACAATGATTCATTAAAATAGTTCGATAACAATTAGCGATTTATAAATTATGATGAATACTTTTTAGACAAATCATCCTTCATCTATTTTCAGAACAAATCCATGCTATAATGCCAATATTATTCATCTTATCAACTATCGATGAACATTCAGCTTATATGATCGCTATAAGCTTGCAAATATTGATCAAACTATTCTCACAGTGTCGTAATCCTTAGGGCATTATACAAAACTACATGATAACATCGCCAAATTTGCAACAGTTTTTGAGATTGCGCATCAATATTGATTGGTTGGTATCATAGATATCACCAATGAATAGAGTAAGACTAAATTTCGGACTTTCTTTTCACACATTGACAGTTGATTTCGAAATTGAATAGTTTCTTTTTCGGATTTTTTGGAAATTTTTGGATATCAAATCTATCGGAGTGGGGTCATATCAGATTTCAGTTTGACCCAATCCGATTTTGAACACTCATTGCCAGTAAGTGTAGATTTGTTAGGTAGGTTCTAGTTTCTGAGGCTTGATGCTCTCAAAAATAATCAACTAAAGCTTCAACAACGAAAAACTACTAAATAATTCATCATAAATTGTTAATACTACAGAAAACTATTTTGTGTTTGCAAATGTGAACATTTTCCTCAAGCCTTAACGACCGAAAAAAATGATAATACATTTAGACTGTAACGCCTACGAACATGTGTATTTTTGATATTGTGCATATTCAAAATGGAATATGCGCAATTTATTCTGGATGTCAGTTTAAAAAATTTTTTTTGGTTATATCTAATCTAAAGTACTTGTCACAATGTGCTGCTTTATTTTGGACATCTACACGATTCGCACTAACTACAATCTGGTTTTGGTGCAAAGGAGCAATAGAGTTTGTATCACTTCCCCAATAATTTTTTTTATCGTTAGGGATATAATACAACTTGCAGGTAGAAAAAAAAAAGTATTTCGGCGGGGTTATTCATTTTCAAATTTAAAACAACAAGACTTGTTCTCAGTTATAAATATGGACGCTCATTTTCAAATTACTCGAAACTTCATCACGAAAAAAAAATGATCGCAATTCAATCGCAAAATTAAATTATTACATAATTTGGACCTATATCATTTTTCAATCCCGATTTAATTTCTCACATCGAATTTCCCACAATAAAAATATGAAAACATTAAGAAAAAAAGAGAAAAAAATGCGTCGCTGAAATGAAATATTCTACCAAAATTGGTTTCTTCCCGTCCTCTTTTTGTTACTCCATATCTCACCCTCTCGTCCCCAACGTAATAAAACTAACAAAAAAACAAACAAACAAAAAATATACATATATATACATATATGCATGTGTGTATACAGATACGTACGAAAAATGAAAACTGAGCAATGAAATAAAAAAATTCCGAGAATATGAACAACAAATGGTATACGCGAATTCACGGCTTATTTCACACTCCCTCTCGCATAGACATTAATATATATATATATATATTACCCTACAATGTACACGGAATTTTTTCAAATGTTTTTTTATCATTTCTTTCCTCTTTTTCCGTAAAAAAAAAAAATCCCCGTTTTCTCTTTCACGTCGTCCATATTGGTGTAACGTCCTTCTCGTGATATATATTTCTGTGTGACACTGGGATGTTTATTTTTTCGCATGTCTCGAAATTCCTCGGTGACGTAAATACAAATATGCAATATATGTATAAATAAATACATAAAGGATTGGAGAAAAAACCGAGCATCTCATATTCACTGTCCATTTGGCCTCTGGCAGCAGTTCCTTCTTTCTATATGTTTTTCATTGATCGAAAAATAGCCGTTTCGTGAATCACAAAAAAAACCAATTGTGACAACAAACAGTAGACACATTTATATATGTATATGTAAGTGTGCTTCGATGAAACAAAAAACACAGTAGAGGACCGAGAGAATGAGAGAAATTGATACAGAAAGAGGACGAAATGTTTCGAGGGAGAGATGCGACAATGGCTAACGATGTCCATCCGTAACAATAAAACACAAACATGGAAGAGGCCAACGTCGTCGTCAAATTACTCGTACACGGTGGACATGCAAGGTAAAATCCCCAATGGGAAAATAGATATTCCCTCCTCCGCGTGTGTATATGTGATGTTACGCGATACCTTTGGCAGTATGGGTCGCGCGCGCGACAAGTTACAACTCATCGCGTGCGCGTGGTCATATAGAAACGGTAAACAAAAACTCTGTATATGATGGTATACAGACGACGTTGGCAATGTACATGTTGATGTGGGTGAAAGCGTTGTATATCGCCAATGATATCTATATGACTTGTCAAGCAAAAAGTTGGCCGTTGCACGCGCACGATTAGACCGTGAGAATTCTAAGGGGGTGCGCGAGACGAAGGACAATAAAATGGAGCGATATAAAGTTATTACGTAAATTTATGTTTATATGTGTTTGTATACGATATTATTCAACAGCATTTATTGCTTTTACTTCCAGTACGATCGAATTGAATGAAACATTAGAGAAGTAATTATGATGAACACGCGACGCGATTTTATGTATATGGAGGCGTCGCAGAATTCAGGTTTTACGTGTTTGAAATTATATATTTTAAGCGATTTCAACAGAAATTACTTGGAATGGTATTTTATATGGGTGTCGTTTTATTTTCATTGTCACGATTTGTTCTGTTTTCAATAGTGTTTCCAGTTGTATTTATTAGTTATTGTTTCATTAATACACGTTCGTGTGGTTAAATCTTGTCCACAAATTATTAATATTTAATAACATTGATCAGTCATTGTGGTAAAATATAACAGAATAATAATCACACATGAGGTCTACTGTTATGACAAGTGATGGAGAAATAATATTATTTCACTGCTGATATTGGATACACTGTGGAGGTAGCAGTTACCGTTTGATTTATCGTAGAAATTTAATATGTACGAATTTTACCAATTTTATATCGTCCACAGAGTCTTCATTAATCAATTTTATAACATTTGTTTTTATTATTACTGAGAGGAAAACAGCCTTTAGAGTAAAGTAATAAATAACGGTTTATTAGGAAATGACACGAAGGGTTAGATGAATAATATTTTGAATATAAGTTCTTGTGTCTGAAATATTTGTGTAGAGAAAAAAAATATTGTGGTTATCATTTTTGTCTTTATCTGGTTTGGTGAATCAAGATATATCCTGCTGATAACTTTGTTGTGGTACAAAGATCTGAAACAACAATGCGATATATGAAAATAATTATATCGATTGAAGAATTTATTATGTGTTTCATAAGCTTTGGAATCGAAGTTTGGGTTGTTATTACTGTTTATCATAGTAATTTCGAAAGAAGCAGACTGAATTAGAATTATTTCATGCAATTTGTGATCTTTCTGATGTTGGTAATCACAATTTCAACATGCTGAGCTTGAATATTTAGATATTTATCATAATTTATGCTCTTGTTTTCCTCTGTCCGGGTACTCAATTTTAATTGATTATGACGAAAACTTAGAATTCATTTTCAGTTATTCATATGGCAGTTGAATAATTTTCAATAGATTGTTGTATGATTTCGAAGAATGATTCATGGTCGATTTAAATTGAATTATTCATTTTTCGATATAAACTGATGAGTCTAACGCTCTCTATTTACTTATATTACAGAGAAATGTGTACGATTTGAATGATTTTATTTCGAAGTGGAAACGATGAAAAAAAAAAAATTAAATTACATTCGGTTGTTTTTTACTTTTCTTCTTTTTTCTTCTGAACAGATTACTACTTGCTACTCTGGTTGATGTTCCTCGTTCACGCCGACAGTTGCCCCATCGAAGCGTAACTTTGTCGACTCTGTCGAAACTTTTGACTCTCAACTTCTGTCGAAAGAGTGTACAGGGCGTTACGAGACACGTACAGATATAAATCTATGTATATATTGCGAAGACACAAGATGGGGGTGGGTTTTTTTTTTTTTTTTTCGACAGAAGGACAAGACACTGTGAAAAAAGTCGTAAAATGCACAAGTACTTGCACGTTTGTGGTTGTAGAAAAAGTAGAAATAGGAAATGGAGTAAATTTTTATAACGAAGAACAAGTCGCGATTTAACATTACATGTTAAAGTTATACACAAGAAGTGGCAAAGTTTGGAAATGCCATTGCGTTATAGGTGGAATAAATTTTTTTTTTACGTTTCTTAAACGTATATATAACTTGGTTACATGGTCTCGAAGTTTTCTCATTGATAAATACTTCAAGACTCAGTTTTTTTACATATCTGTATGACGAAAAGTAGCCGAGCTTTCGAATTCAAAACTATTGCGATATTTCAATCTTCACAGACATAGAAATGTATCTGCTATTGCTGCTTTAGCAGGAGTTATCAATGATGTTTTTGAAAGCTCATTGAAAATATGGGGGAAACGTTCGAAGCTGATTAACTGGTGAGCTCATAAACGAAATAACCAACTTCCTGAATGGTGACAAATTTAAAATATCTTCACAGAGATTGATGCATAAAGAAATGAAATTTTCGATTCAGTAAAATTTTGTTTTTAAATGTAGTATTGTGGAATTGATCATGGGAATACTTGCTCAATCATCCATTGATGTAGATTCCACAGTTATACTATACTATAAAAAACTGATGAATCTGGTTTGATGGCAGGATTTGTTGTACATAAATCATGGAATCATTTTTCGGGTGTTTTTTGAAAATATTTATGGGCAGTTAATAATATTTGATGAATGTCATTATGATCTAATATTTCTGATCAATTGATTGAAACGTAATTGACATTAAAGCCCCTATTGGTTCTATATTTTTGCAATAAATTCATAAATCAATATCAGTGATATTCATGAATTATCAATCAATTTTTCATTTGAAATGATTATGATAAATCTGAACTAATAAATGAGTAATTATCAATCATCAATTATTATAACCGATTATATAGAATTTTTTTGATTACCGAATAAATTCTCCAAAAGACCTAGAAGAATATGACAACCTCAAAAAACTCATACAAGTGTTAGTACATTTTTATAAATTTTCAAATGATGCAATCTGATCATTAGCACTTGTGAATTCCTCTTCTGGATCAACATTATCACTGTCTTTTTTCAATATTTCAATGTGGATTAAGTGATAATGTTGTTTTGGGCGAAGGGCATGATTGAAACATCATTCAAACGCGTCATTGCTGGTAGTAGATCCGAATTAGCAATTCAAAGCATATTATTGCTGTTACGAAAATGTTAACAATGTTGTTGAGATTAAAAGTATCACCTCTTTGATGTACGGAACTCTTTGTATATAATGAATTCATAGCATATATTGGATCCTCCACCATACTTTATCACTTATCTCTGTAGATTAGAATTCTCTGATTTTCATGCTTCTCTTCAATTCAGGTAGATAATAAATCGTGAAAACGAATGACTTAGTGCCGTTGCTGTAGTGTATGGATAATCATACCAATCATTGTACAGATGGCGAGAACAGCCATCTGTTTCTGGTTAGAACAGCAGTGACGCTCTGTTTAGGATACTGAGTAGTGAATTGATTTGGTCTCTGTTGCAAGTTGCTCCGTAGAATTATCGTCACTTTCCGCATGAATCGTTTTCTTTTACGTGAAGTTAGGTAAGGAGACGTTATAGCATCGAGATACTTTACATGTCAAGTATACTGAAGTGTGGAAAGCCAATTCTCTGGTATAAACGGGCAAGAATGTTACCATAACTTGAATATGGTAATGAAACAGATTTGAGAGCTTGCAAAATTGTGGGCCAGTTTCGAAATAGTTTAGATTTGTACTGGCAATGGTTGCAAAGTTGCATCATCCAGACGTAACAGGTATGAGCAATGTTGAACGTAACTTTTTATGTGCGGAATTGCAAAGTTGCATTCATGCGTACATTTCGTCTGGATTGTGGAGACAGACTCATCGGCTTTGTGTATGGTTTCTGAACTGGCAACAAACACGAGAATGGACAGTGACGCTCACAATGATGGATTTCAATTCACAACTACGGTATAAAAGTTCATCGTCGTTAGCGATATTTTCTGTTCATTGCTGTACCATTTCATCATCAACTACTGATGGGTTTAGTGATGAAACAGGAATTGTGTTGAGGAAAATACGATTGTAGTCATGATTGTTTTTACAAGTGTCGATTTCGATGATCGCAGAGTAATTTTATAGATGGGTTGTGGTTATTAAATCGAATGATTGTTTGAATTGTAACCCTCAATAAATCACAAAAATATTGTTACACTCATGGTGAGATTCGTTTTCACAAAATGAGATTTATTGACAGTTGAAAAATGATATGGTGAAAGTTGAGAATCAAATTAATGCTTTAGTATTAGCTTCTGAATTGTTTTCTCATGTCACAAAAATTCGATAAGTATTCGTGAAATATATAATATATATTGATTAATGTAGTTTAATCTTTCGTTTCATCGGTTCTATTTTTATTGATTTAATATTGATTGAACTTTAGTGCGACAAAAAATTGATCAATGTAATTCTGATCGGGCTGAAGAGAATATTTGAATCCAGAATTTCAGTAATTGGAAATTAAATCTCATTAAATGTCACTCAATCTATAACTACTCAACCTCAAATTGAGTTTTGTTTAACATTGAATGATTCGGAATGAGAAAATTTTTCATTTGACTGTAATGGAATTTGTTTGATGGCAAATTTGCAAATTTAACAATTGCGAAATTCATCAGTGGTCGACAAAGGTTAGAGGAGTGATTAAAATAATAAAATTCTGGGATATTAAACGGTGATTTTATTAGTGGTGCATTTTCTGACATAATGGTCTATTTGCCATTTCAGCCTTGTACTGTCAATATTTATTCGAAGCCTTGTGTCCTTCTCACTTTTTTTTTTATGACTATACTAATTTCACCTCAACCATTCATTTAATTTATCGTTTAGAGAAGATAAATGATCTTTATACGCCATACCAAGATGAATTAGCGAATTGCGTTTTTTTTTTAATTTTTGACAAATGGAAGTGTGGTGAAAAAAATTTTGCAAATGAATTCGATGAAATTTTATTTGCTATTATTCACCAACGGTGGATATGTGAATACAGTGGTCAGTAGAACAAAAAAAAAAAAAATATGAAACAATCATTGATGAAAAATGGAGGGAAATTCGCCCAATATTCCTATAGAATATTTAAACACATAAAAATTCCACTGGGTGAATAAACACAGATGTTCTTGTATGAATTGTAAATGTCATGGAACAAAATGAATTTCCACATCACAAATTGTAATATTGGTGATGAAATAAAAAGTTCTCAGTGGTCACGGAATGTGTAATAAAAACCAAATTGATTAGAAGACCAAATAAATGAATGGAACAAAATACGAAATAATGAAAACTGTTGAAAAAAAAAATATTGTTGGATATTTTTTGCCTTTTCTTTCTTGCGAACGAGCCAACAGTGTGTGTAGAAAGTGAGCAAAAAGTCCATTACACACGAAGCTCATTCCGTCATTTCGCTGCAAAATCGAGCATGTGCAACGTAATTTGCGCTGAGACATTCACCATTTCTTTTGCCTCTCGAAATTAAGCCAGAGCTGTGTAAAAACGTCTCTTGAAAAGAAAGAAAAAATTCGTTTGCGCATTTGAGAGATGGTGGAAAATGTTCATTCCACTTTTCTTCTTTTTTTTTATTTTTCCGTCATTTTTTCTTCTTTTTTTCTCTCTATGCACATGTTTGAACGCGCACACGGTGAAAGGTGCGAATAGCGAATTACAGGGGATGACAGCTCATTCCTCCACTCGCGTGTGTCCTCCCAAATTGTTCTGGTCGCGTGAAAAATTTCTATCCCCACTTTCCCCTCATTCTGGCACACAGAGGGTGATAGGAAGTTTGCTATCACTTCATCTCTTTCATCCTCTCACCATCACAAAATATGTCTTCCTCTCTTGTACCCACACCCTTATTTTTGTTACATACGCTGGAACAAAACCGCGCACCCCTTTGGATCCCACGAAATGGCGTGTGGCCGACCACACGTGTATTTGAACTACTCGATCGTTCTGTCAGTGCCTTCTCTTTTTTATTATACACATTTGAACCTATATTTCTTTCTTTTATCAATAATTTTCATTAGTTGGTGTTAGTGTGAACAACATTTATGTATATTGTGTAATTATTTTTGGGATATTATACTGTGAAACGTTTTAATGTGGAAATTTAGTGCAAATTGTAATTGCAATATAAAATGATTTCTCAAGGAGAATTAATTGGTTTAATGGATAAACCATTATTCTAACCATAAATGATATGAAAATGGAATTCAGGAAACACGGTAAGACAAAATCATCGCAATAAATTAACTAATTAGAATGCACAATCTATTTTGGAATCATTATTTCATCAACTACTTGAAGATGTGGTGATATTTTTCCAAAATGTTTCATTTCGATGATGGATTAATGCAAATCAATTGAAGTAAAGTTGATGATGTAAGAATTGATTAAGGAAGAATTTTGTGTGTATGTAAATAATTTCTAGTGAATATTTTAATCAATATGTAATTATTTTTATTCATTTGTTAATTCTTCTCAAATACAGTGCATTGTGAGCACAATTAGTGACTGTTTTCTATCGCTTGGTCATAAGTATTTTCATGAATGAGCATTTTATTAACTGCCATTCCCTTCGTATGATATGGAACCACCAATAGTTGCTAATTAAATATAACATAATAATGTAAAAAACTTGTGAATTCTGTGAATAAACAAAGTAGAATGAAAGAAGTTACAAAGTACTTTATTATAATTGGATGAGTTTATCAGGTGATACTAAAACTTATAGCTCGACCAACTTAAAAATGGAGACTCAAATTCTAATTTGGATAACTGTGAAATTGATTTGTCTTTTTTAAAATAATTCGTATATCTCTTTACAAAAGTAATAGTGGCAACATTGTGAGGAGAAGAAATTTAGATCGTCATTTAACATTTCGAGACTTTATAACGGAAATAAAGATGTAATTTTTACATAAGGAAAAGTGCAGGAACCAAATGAATTGGGAATGAAAGGAAAATAATTGATGAAATATGAAAAAATTGTATTATGAGTGTCTTTCTAAATAATCCGAGAAAAACTTTCATTTCAGTACTGATAATGAATTTACGGTTGGAATGAGATAATTCAGGTTTGAGTGCACAATATCATGTTCATGAATGTAATTAGCCTTAATTTTGATAAAGGCACCCTTTTGTTTTTCTTCGGTAAAATGAAACTTTTTGTGCTATGTTCATAAAAAAATTACCGTCAAGTTCAGTAGTTCAATATTATGATAGAAATTTTAAAGTTGGTGATGAATCCCACACTCGATGTGAATTATATTTTTTAAGTTTACATAAAATGTTGTAAGAAGTTAAATTTGAGATGCAATGGTGATTTTAATCTCGCATGGAATAAATTTCCCTTTTTTTAAAAGTAATTAGAGAATGTGGAAAATGTTCACTAAGTTATATTAAAAAGATATGAAATTTTGAGAAACATTTCTGTGCGGAGTAAATAGCAACACGGAATAGCACAAGGACTTGGAATGGAATGACGATACCTCTCTGAATATGGACAGGAATTCTCAGAATTCATCAAATTCAACAGATAAAAATGAAAAAATATATTTCTGATGATTTTAAGCATTCCACCACATACTCTGCAGTTCTAGAAAATTGTTTCTGATTAAAAAGCACAAAAAATCGAAAGAAAAACAGACCGATATTGAAGTTGAATGTGCAACTGTGAACAATATTTTTTAATCATCGCCGATGTGATGATATTGTTTTGTGCATTTTGAACGATGGTCCTCAGAACACTTGCAGTATTTCCAGTTTCTTTTTTTTTGTTTCAATCATTCCTTTTATCGACGTGACTAACATTACTTTAGCGTGTTTTCTAACATCTTCAATTCTCTGGTTTCCATAACCTAAAAAAATGGAAATGAAATATTAACAGAATTTACTTTGTGAACAGAACTCAATTTGAAAATCAACTGAGTGATAGTTCTTAAGTTCAAAATTGATGCAACAATGAAAGTTGCAGGCAGATGTATAACTTTGATGCTCATTAAATTTCTTACAGGAATTAAGAAGATCGTCGACAAGATAATTGGAGATTATTTATTACCAGTTTTGTGTTATGTGCCATATTTGAATTCATCTATTCATATTTAAGACGTTGTATTTGTTTTAGAATTCCTACGCTTTACCGTTTCATTAAGTGGCAAAGCGTTTGAAATCTGAACCAAATGCACGCGTAAAACATCAATAAAAATAACGACAATAAATGATAACAAACTAAGAATAAAATGCGATTGGAAAAACAAAAAGTGAGACATAAATGTGACAATGAATATCTATATTTGTTTATTTTATTGAAGTGGGAAAAAATCCATCAACATTAATAAAAAAAAGAAGAACTCGACTGAAAGAAGAAATAAATTATTTCATCAATTCACGCATCAGTTCACTTCACACTCACTTCACACAGAGTGTGTGAATGTTTTGTAAATTCTTTCTACATTTGTGTTAGTTTATTTATCTACATACTTGTAGTCCTCACAAAATTGTATTGGATAAATTTGTAAGTTAAATACAGAACTCGGTAAACAACCAGTGGTGGTACTGCCAAAAGATGCGAATTTCTCGTAAATTGAAAAGTACCATGTTTGATTTATCGGTAACATTTATTTACCTTCACCTTTTTTTCCCTACCATCCTTTACATACAAACACGCACACACTCACACATGTACGAGCGATGTGCATTTCAGTTCCATTCAATTATTTCCACAGATAAAAAAATAAGTAAGAAGAAAAAAAAAGAAAAACAGAAAAGATAGGGAGGGCAAAGAAAACCATTTAGACTAAATTTATAAGGAGGAAAGTGAACAGATAGAAAAGAAAAAAAAATAAAGAAACAGAAAATGTTCCATTACAACTTCGATAATAAAATAAATTATGTTTCAACATTATTCTTTCTTCTGATTTTTATTTCTCCTTCATCTGTTATATTCCCCGACACGGAGATACACAAACACACACACGTAAACACGCACACACATAGAGCCGAAACAATAAAAAGAATAAAGGGACAAGGGGAATACACAGGGGCAGATGTGAGGGGTAAAGGAGGAACTAGTGGAAGCAGAAGAAGTAGAAGAAAAAAACGGGCCACGGGTTTTGTGGAACGTCGCGAGAGTTTGATGCGGTTCTATGATTAAAAAAAAAGAGGACGTGAAGAGAGGACGGAGAGGGATGGGCTTGAGGTGCAGTGAGTCAGTGAGAACACAATGAGTGTATGTACGATGTGGGACAAAGAAATATCGACCTATAAGTTCCTACTGCAGGAGAAACCGCTGGACTCAATTAGAGATGTATATAAGGGTTGCACATAGGCCATGTTTTTTTTTTTTTCGCCAAACATCGCTCTCTCTCTTGCGATTTCTTGGCCTCCTTTTATCCTCAAGCTCACTGTTCTCCCCTCTCCCTTTCTATAATGAAAATATCTGTATTCACTTCAGGAGCATACAGAAAAGCGTGGCCAGAAAAGAAAGAAAGTAAATATACGAACGGAAAATATGAGAGAAGAGAAAGTATTGGCTCGGGCTTATGTGTTCCGGTCTCACTAAATTAGGTAGAGAAAATGCATGAAAGGAATTTTTTTTTATTTACGTATACACACAGTGTATGAATATTTTTCACATTTTCGTATTTTATGTCTGTATGTACAGTGATTTTGTTATGGTTATCATTGTAATAAACTGTTATGCAATGTTGAAATTGATTTTCAGGACGTGAAAAATTTTATTGTTTGATATTAGTATGTAAAATGGAAAAATAAACATTTTTGTTTTGATTGTATGATTGGATTGACCTGTTTAAAATTTTTTTTGCCATTATTCGGATCATAATAAATAAAATTTATAGTTTAATAATATAATTGTTATGAACTGATGACATGTGGTGTGAACTTTGTTTATGTCTGTGAATGATGTGAGGTTGGATTTTAGAGACGGATGTCATTATTAGTGACTTATGCAACGCGTTAAGCACTTGGATTGGTCATTGGTGTTCGATGACATGAAATGAAGTTAGATTGGCATTATAGATTATATCGATTCAATTGATAAGAGAATTTATATAGACTTGGAATTGTATGATCTGAGTATGGGAATCAGATCAATAGTTCTTTGGTTTGACGGACTGATTAAATAAACATTAGAATTTGGTCAGATATTTTTTTTTTACATCGTTAATTATAAATGATTCATTGAGATTGGATTGCATTGAATAACCACAGATCAGTTTAATTTTGATTTTCGAACGTTTTGTTTTCTTTTTGTTTCATTTCAAACTAATTCGATCAGAGATTTTTGTTAAACAAGATTGGAGTATTTATTTTGTGTTGTTGCATGACGTTAAAGAAAAATAAAGAGAATTTAAGCTGAGCGCTTAACGTGTTAATTGGAAGTGAAAATATTGCTCGTATTGTTCCAGGCTGGATTCGAATTCTGGCCTTTGTGATAAATACTACGTAGTCAGTGTTCTCGTTCAACTAAACTACCGAGACAGGACAACATCTCTAATTTAAATTTCCGTATACTATTAACGCTGCACAAACACTTCCGTCCACTTTATACTACCGAATAAATTCAAAATACAATAGAGTCCTGGGCGGTTTTCACTAGAATTACTTGGGAATTTCATGTCCTATGATTATTCTGAAAAAGGATGAGGATTGAGGATATTTGAATTTGGGACGAAGTTTGGGAATTCGTGCTCGAATTGAGAATTCAATTTATTCCTATTGTAAGTACAGAGATGAATTCTTTAATATTATATTGTTTATTTACTTGACACACAAAAAAAAAATTCTTTCAACTATAATTGAATTCATTCGGAGAAAAAAGAATTTTTGCAATTTCTTGCATTACAGTTTAATTTTCATGGAATATTGTGAACATAAAAGAAGCCACGAGTGATTGCACAAATATTTCGTTATATATCCCTGAATCCATTTCATTCACGAGTAACAGAGGTTTATTATCTTTTGATGGACTCTGTTGCAGCAGAAACAAGAGTTGAATAATTTAGATTGCCGTCTTGAATGAGTCATAAATACGAACATTTGTTACTATTATTTGTCCGCAATAAATTCAATGAGGAATTATTCATAGCAGAATTGAAAAGATGTTTGTTGGCTTCAAATTGGATTTGCATCTTATCACTTGTGAATCAATAGGAGAAGATTGAATTTTTCGAAACTTTCGTCTTTGAATGTAATGTAATTCAGTATGCTAAATTGGAATTGATAATAAAACAGAAAATCAGTAAAAAGTTGGTTAGTGAGGTTATCATTGGAAAGTTTTCAAATATTATATTAAGTTGTAATTAATTACTGAACGATAAATCGAATTTTTGAACAGGTCGAAACTTTAGGTGTCTTTCAAACTTGGTCGAGAATGTCCATAACTAATTAAAATCGAGGTGAGGCGATTACGGTATGGCGCCCATGAACTTTTTTGACAATGATCGTAATAAATCTCATGAATATTATGACGGTATAAATATTAATCAAATACTAATTAAAGATTTCATTGAATTCACGTCGGAATTCAGACTTAAGATATGAATAGAAATTGTTTATGAATATTTATTCTTGAAAAATCTATAAATGTTTTGAATAGCAAATATTCATTAGTCAATTAATAGAATATATTATAATTATTGTCAGTTGAATGAAATCTAATGTAAAGTTACATAAATTTTAAGATAGGCAACAATTTCTGCTTCTCATATAATTTTGAAAATTTCTTTACAGATTTTAACCACCATAATTATTTTCAGACTTTTCTCAAGAATTGTGAATAATTTTACAAAGTATTGTTTTTTTCTACGAGTACAAATGTGGGGTTATATATGTGCATGTTTGAAGAATACTTAGGGATTGGATAAAATAAGTTTATTGATAAGAGAGTATAGATAATTTAAGGTTGTACATATGAGCCAAGATGCTCTCGAGCCTCTCCGCTTGACAGTTTTTCTTAGACAGTTCATTCGGTATCACCCACGCCAGGATACACCCATTCTTCTCATTCGCACCAACACTCACCCCTATGCATCCTTTGTCCCAAAGGACCATACTGGTCATCCGCATATCCTTTTTTTTGTCTAACGAACCCTACCATTCTACGCACGCAAAAAACAAATTCACAGATACTCCCGTCATAAACGCTCGTCTAGGACTTTTCTTTTAGAGCCACTCTTTTCACATTCATACTTTCTATTTCGGCAACAAATGTTTTGCAGATTCACAGCACTCAGTCCCTTTCTCACGCACACGCATACACACAATTTTCATTGAATCCACATGAATTCATAAATATCAGAACAAATACTGAGAAATACCGAATTGGCTCTTTAATGGGTCGTTCAAATTTCACTGGTTCTCTCAAGAACAAATTAATCCTGATTTCACTTGAACTTTATTGTCGATTGACAGGGTTACGATTAAGTTATCATTCTAAAAAATTCAAAGCCGAAATATGCATTACTATATTCGATTCAGGAGTTATGTGAACTTTCTAGTCTTTGATATAATTTAATTAGCAATAATATTCGTCTGCCATGTGTAACTATTGACTTCTTTGAAATTTTTAAATGTTTTTGTTTTGATAGTTACCTTTATGAACTTCTTCATATAAAAAAAAAACATCGAATCTATTATTAACAAGTGAAGCATAATGTAATGAGAAATGTATCATAAAAATGAGGTAATTTTAGCAGGATTTATTTGATTATTTTTGACAAAATATTATGTTTCGAAATATTTCTGAACAACGAAACTTAGTTTTAAGAAAATTTGTGCAAATCATAATTTCTATTTAACAATTGTTCAACTACAAGAAAGTTTCGTTAAGTTTCAATTGAATACATAATTTCGGATTAAAGCAGAGCTTAACTTGAATTTTTCAAATTTAGGGCTTGGAGGACTTTAATATCTTATCAAAGTACGAATATTCATAAGTGAATTATCGGTAGATAGTGGGAACATTATGAAGTTGTGATTAAATAATTGCTCACAAATAGGTTAGTTATTAAGGATGGATCGAACGTGCAAGTTAGAACCGCAAGTTTATTTGTATAATTCGTTCATCACCAAGCGAATAAAGCTCGGCATTGGCATCTTGTGAATTACTAGAATGTGACTGGTCACTCTGAGAATTTTTCTATCACAACAAGCGTTCCTGTCTTCTACATACAACATCAGAAAATTACAAATATTCAACAGAATGCGTTAGGATTGTTATACAAAAAAATGTCCACTACTATTAAATCGTTTTCGATGAATGAAATTAAATTAAATCCGGATGAAGAATTTTTGGATTTCATGTCAAAATGTGTGCACTTGACGACTTCAAATGAAATTTTGTAACTACTACACTAATTGGTAATTTGACTCAATTTAATGTTGCATTCGTCCAACATTGATTGATTTGTTACAATGAAACAATTCGTTTGACTACAGTGCAATGTATTTAATTTAACATTTCATAGTATGAATATTCATAGAATTTACCCCTGTCACCGTCATGTTCAAGATATTTCAGATGAGTCCTGTATATCAACAAAATTCTTCCTTCATCGTATTGCGCAGAAATATACACGGTAACTGACTTCTTCCATCCAAATAGCAATTACGCTTCTAATTCAATAACTTCCACTGTCCATCCAAAGCCTCTAAATACGCATTAGCAATTAATTGGGAGAAATGAACGCCTGCGTTGATTAATTAGCATATTTTTATCTCGACGTACTTTTCACGAGAATATCATTTACCAAGCATTATTATTGGACACCATTATAAATAACAATTGAATATTAATTGATGATTTCATCATTCCGTGAAATTCGTTGTAATTCAAAATTGATCCTGCAAACGTTTGAAAATAATGTCATTTGAATATTTAAGAATTATTTAAACAGAGCTTATTCCTCAGTTAATTAATGATAAATATTCTGAATGTGATGAATTTGTCTTTGATGAATTGACAATGAGTGGGAACGTCAATATGATTATGCTTCGAAATTAATGAGAAACTTCATTGAGTATGTCGATAACTATAATTAGAACTGTGAAAATTTGATCACAATGGTTATAAACTCCATATCGGAGAATTCTGTGCTCTTTCAGCATGTAGTGATGAGATAATTTTTGCATTTATTAAATCGTGGTATTTATGCTTTTCTATGATCCTGAATTCATGAGGAAATCATAATAAAAGTACATATTGATACAGAATTTAATGTTCAATAAGACAAAATTCGATACAACTTTCCAAAAAGTTTGCGGAAATGAGAATACGTTGATAAATCTTTTCTATTGTTGCTCTTTCATCTGTGTCCGTTATCAGTCACATAATTTCACGAATGGCTGAAGGAAAACAAGTTCAAAGTTTTATTCTTTGGTTTCGTTTGTTTGTGCTTTTTCGATTTGAACTTGAGCGAAGTACAAGTCAGAAGCAGCGAGACATTTGATCAAAGGGTATTGGATCAGTTCGCCATATGGTCTTTGATTCGAAAAATGGAGTAACTTTTACCATGTACATTCTCAAATGTAATAAGCGTCAACAAAAGCAATGGTGTTTCAGAGCGTTCGACTTCTTAGTGAAGAAAAAAAGTATTGCAATACTGGAGTTATAGTAGCAATCACAGATCTAGAATTTTTCTATTACAAATGTATGGAATCTGTTTCTCTATCTGAAAGAAGAATCATTGGCTTCATACACATGAAGAAATATATGACATAGAATATATACATTTTTTTTTCATCTGATATTTTCATCTGATACATTAAAATAATATTCCTTTTCTTCTTTTATTTCAATCTTTCTCTCATCATTTCATATTTATCTTTTCATCCATTCTATTTTCCCATTTTCATTTTTATATTTGTGAATAAATTGGATCTCGAATAAGTTCCTTTGTATGAAGGATTGTGAATATAGAGAATAAAGTTGTGGGTGACAAGGGATTGTGGGTATGTACGTATTGAATATATTTTTATGTAGATGCACGCGACGAAAAAAGTGCTCGGTGAAACCAAATAGAAAAATTTACAAATGCGAGTGATGAAATTTTATGAGAAGAATCACTCAGAAGTGTTTCAAGTACTTCAGAGGTTTACCCATTTTAATCACATGTAGATTGCGATTGTAAAATAACGATTTCAAACATAACTTCTCAAGATTCGATACAAGATTATGTACATTTACATATACATTTTTACATATAGATTTACATATACATTTTTACATATACATTTACATATATATTTTTGTTATGTTGAAAGGTCAATGGATATAGACCATTTAAGACTTTTTGAATTTTATTATGTGGAAGTTCTCGTAAATTATAATTTATCCAAATCTTATTATTTTGATTTAGCTTTCAAATCTGAATTTATACACAGAAAAATTTATATATAAACACGCAGTTCCCGAAAAAGCAATCATAATAGCTTTTTAGGAAATAAAAGGCTATTATGTCACGGCTATTAAATCATCTCTACATAATTCGTTTGATTAACAGCAGTCGCTTTGAAATCTTAATATTCTTTCGACAGTTATTCTCAAGTTAGAATTGAATGATTTAGTTTTTATGCACAGCAACGAATATAGATTTAACATCGACAATATCATATTGAATCACGACCTATTTCATATTTTTTATTCATTCTTTTTGGTTTAATTTATACTCTAGATATTACATCAGTTATTATCAGAAGAGAATTTATAAAATTATTTTCGAATTGAAATTACATATTGACCAAATGACAAAAATCTCCATACATGATGTTAATTTAATTACTGATCTCATATAGAATCGAATGTGAATGTAATTGATTGCAATGTGATCATTAAAACGTGGCACGCGTAAGCGCACATCAAAGAGCTGTAAGCTGCATTGTCTGATGAACTCTTCCCCTTTAATGTAATTACTCCCCTTTATGCGATTGAAAGCCTATTCCTATATCAAGTTTATTTCAGTCATCTTATTGGAATATGAGTTTATCTCATGATAGGATTAGCGGTGCATAACATTTTTCAATATTATTGGAAATAACTCAAAAATAAACAGTGCGATAATGGATATGTTGGTCAAAAATGTTGCAGCTGATTACAGGTGCGTTTGATATTTATTTTCATTTAATATACGAATATATTCCGATAAAAAAAAATTGTTTATATATTAATTGGTGAAAAAAAGCTGATAAATTTTCCAGACAAAGTTGTCACCGTTAATTCGAACACAAAGCAAGGAAATTAATATTCTTCTTACATGCTTTTGTTAAAATGAGTATTGTGATTGAATCACCAAAATGTTTTCTTCCTATTTGTCTGCATCTCCAGGTTTTTCCAGAATAAATATTCAGAAATTTTTCAAAATACCACCGAAACAGAATCGCATCAACAACGCTATACATTAGTTCCAGCCTGTTTTACAACAATACCACAAAAATACAAACTTGAATCGAATAAAAAATATACTTTCATTCAAAATTATACAATTTCGGTTCAAATCATTTTGTTTCCAACGTTTAGAAAGGAGTGGTGATAAAGAGAGCTTGCAGCTTTCGAACTAAATCCATTTAGTTCCAAAAACTAAGGGCAGAACATGGTAGAAGTCCACTGTCGATTATATTGTGGAGGGCAGGATCATAAACAGGCGTTAGTCGTTTTCTCATCACCCCATACTTCTTGTCTCGAGTCATTGTTTTCTCGTGCATGTGAAAATACAATTTATCGACCGTGAAAAGTGAAGAAGCACACGAGGGTGAAAGTTATATAAATATATATATGTACATAGAAAAATGTGTGAGGATTATCGTTGGGGTAGACATGAAGTTATACACAAAATGCTTGCCTGGTCAATGCATAAATTCTGTTAAGTCCAGTTCAGATTTTTATTGTCTCAACAACGACACTATTTATTGAAAGTCAAGAGTATTTTTTAGATTTTAATCACATTAGGAATGGATGTAAATTTTCACAACTGTTTCAACTGCTTTATTAATATAAAATGTGAGAAGGATTAGCTAAAGATGAATTAATATTAAGTTGATTCAATCGCGAGAAAGCATAATAGTCGAATAATCAAATTTCAATATTTATTTATTAAATGTCAATAAATATTTTCTAAGTTAAATAATTTTGCTCGTCATATTAGAATAAAACGTATATGAATTATACAACAGAACTGTGTTATAAATTCAATTCATAAGTATGGAATGATGTAAGTTTTCTTTGGTAAAAAAATTGAAAATTTTATCTTGCAAAGATTTTTCTCGTGCTTTTCACATTCCTTCAATTGATTCAATGCATCATTTATATATCAATAAAGTACAATGAATGTATTTTTAACAATACATTTTATTTTCTACACTTCAGTATAATTTTTTCCATCTCAAAATATGACTATTAAATATTAGTCATATTTGATTTTTGGTTAGATAGTAAACGTCGAAATTCCATTTGATGTCAAATGATTGGGGACGTTCATGGTAATTCGTTATGGTGAGAAGTAAATTTATTCTGTGAATTATATTGAGGATGGATGAGTATGATGGTCGTTATAAAATCCACATTATTCAACTAAATCTGATCAATTGATAAATCATCGTTAATGAACGATTGTTCCCCCATTTCCACTTATGAGAATGTGCACAAAAAGAATGATTTCTTTGTAATATATCTTCATTATAATCATATAAAATCCGAGTATGTAAATGTTGATAATTACATACAAGTGATTTTATTATTCCTCCAACTGACACGTCAGTATTCATCTGTGCGTATTCATACGGAAACGTAAGGGTAGTTGAAACTTTTGTGAAAATAACAATTACATTACCATGTAATAAAAGTCGTTCGCAACATTTTTCCCAAGATATTATGATCGACTTTTATTGACAACGCTTCATGCATGAATTTCTCTACGCTGATGAAAATGTCATTATCATTATATCCAGTGGTGAAAATAGGAGGAATGGACCAAAACACATTCCTTCCCCATTCCTTCGCATATGTATATCCATATATATATATATATATATAAACTAGGTACCGCAGATGATTTATCGTCGCAATGAGAGAGACTCGATGCTTCAAACTATGTATGTCACATCGATCATAATTAACTAACGTAATTGGTTTGAATCTAATTCGCGCCTACGTTCATATTGTAATTAAGTAATTCGATGAGACGAAGATATTTCATATATCAATCAAAATAAAAGTTTTGAAATGAGAATAGAAATATAGAACCGTTTATAATCGTAAAAAAAAATTGAGATTTAACGTTATTTTGTTTAAGTCTTCTACTTATTTTTTTTCATTCTACTTTCATTAAACACAAAGCCCACCATCATATTTATATTATATTCAATCGCGCACATTGTATTCTCCTGAGGTTGACACATCGCAAACATTGCAATTAACAATTTCACTTTATATTCATTATGATTATAAAAAAATTTCGCTTTTAAATTTTTATTTATTATTCTTGAGGAATGAAAGTCATTATACACCGCCTGAGTATTTCATTTACTCTTAACAATTAAAAACTCTCGAGGGCAAATAGAAATGAACGAATGAAAATACCACCCGGATATATCTATATGATAATACGATTGTTTATTCAATTTTGACATTTTAATCATAGCGTTTTACTCATCATATTTTTGGAGTTTTATTAAAAAAAAAAAAAATACTTGACCTAAATCGAGAGATATAAATAAATGAAATCTTGCGTAAGCTCCATATGCATGCACATATTCAATGTTCAGAATATTTTTATTATCGGTTTGATAAATGATTTCATTTATAATTAATCCGCAAATAAATAGTATTTGATATTTACCAATTCATTACATTATTGACAACTCTTGACTTTATAAAAATGTTGATAAATTACAATACCAATTTATAGTGACATCGAATTATAACCCGTTATTGATGTTATAGCAAAAAATAGCAGATAATTTTAAAAAATTAGCAATTTTTCAAATGTCCAAACAAAATTTTTCGATTTTGTATCAACATTACACTATTTCTGTGATATACTACATGGAGAATCCGGAATTATCTGGTCAACTCATACTTCGATGAGAAATGTAAACATGAAATGTAAGAAATATCAATTTCCTTCATTTGTTTTATGTATTTGAATGATCGAATGTATCGAAGTATTTGACATCAGTACGAGGTTGATATTACGTCTGAGAATATTGATATCGATTCAAAAAAATATTTTTAATACTTGAAAACGATGATTGAATAATTCGCATATTAATCAAATTATTCGGTGGTTAACAATGATTTAAATTTGAAGATCACATGGTTATCTTAAATTCTATATTTGGTATCAAATATCATCAAAGTTACTTACAATTTAAACACATAATTCAAAAACTATAAATGTTATAAAACAGAACATATTGTTTATAAAGATTTGCAGCAAATCACAGATGAATATCGGACTAGAAAACAAGGCAAATAATTAATTATAAAAATTAATACGCAACGGAAAAAAGAGTGATTTGTTATTAAAAATGATTTTCAAGAGTGATTGATTATTGAAAAAGTGCTCTTGTATGAATAATGAATGAATTTATGAAACTTGGAATACAAATGAATGGTTCAAAGGTTTTTTCAATTTTTAATAATTTAAGGGCGCGACCACTTGACTGCCTTTTCCCTATACAATCGACGATGAATATGACACACTTTAGTAAAGTGATATGATTTCATCGACGTTTTGTTTACATGACAGTGGAAGAGATTGCAAAACAAAAAAAATATTTATTCGACACATAAAATGTTGTTTTATTAGGAGCTACTTTCATATCAAAAACTTTTTCAATAGTTTTTTCAACTTTCGAAACAATTTCCGGGTTTATTTTTTCTAAAAATGATGAATCAACAGAGTCATCATCATAACTGAGAAAAATATTCCATCTTCCATTCGGTTTTTATGCCTCCACACAAATGGATGTTATTGTGATTGCTGAAAGTTTCACTGATTCAATGTATAGAAAAAATAACAATTATCATATGAGCAGTTGTTGCGGTAAACAAATACTGAGGTCGGAATACATTCTTTTATAATAATATTCACAGATATTTAAAGAATTCTATTTTCATCATATGAACATTTGTAATGTCATTGCAATACTGGGTGATATTTTACTTTGGGGATCATCTTTTCCTCCATTCTGTCCCATAAATAAAAGCTATGGATCATTTCATCACGAGTTACTACATAAAGAATAGGAATAAAAACTTGGCTTACAAAAATAATAAAACCTGATTTCAACTCGACAAAATTTTTGAAAAACAAATGCGATAAGAATCCTATTTCTTTTCTTTTACTCCTACGTCTGAACATAATTTATTATATTTTGCACCGAGTGAAGAAGTATTTATGATCTCAAAAGTATTTTGACAGTTTCAAAATTTAGTTTCACTGTCAATTCTAAAATGAATCTTACTATTAATTCGAATTTAGCTCAGAACTGAATCTATTCTAGAAAAATTCTCAATTCAACTGTTCGAGAGTTTCAGGTCGGCATTGGTAATCTAATTAAATAAAAAAAAAATCATCGACTTTCGATAACAATATCACACAAAAGCAAACAAAAAACACAAAATTAGAATACGATAACAAAACCAATATTCAAATGGTTACTCTAAAATCACCTCTAATAATAAAATCATTATATTCTTGACCTAAAAATAAAACCTACGCCTCCAACTTCAATTTCCATTCTTTAATTGAAGAATATAATTAGTCTTGAATCAACAATTCCCCTTATTCTGTGTCAGCATGTCGTTTCTACGACGTGAAACTAAGTAGTAGCATTTCCGTCACGACTATGGTAACGATAACGATAGTTAACAATGAAAGAGAATGCGACTCTAAAAGAAGAGAAGAATAAACACATTACGTATATATATACACTGTAAAATCACACAGTAAACTCTCCGCTCATCCATTTTATTTGCACTTTATTCGATTTAATTCTTTACCCTACACATAAACACACTATCCCACGAGGTCATTGCTATTCCACAAAATATACACACGAATATTGCTATCGACTACACACAAGGGTTGGTTGCAGTATTTTGTCAATATATAAACACGATCTATGTTAACCTAACTTTCCGTTTATACCTTTAAACCGACATGCGCGACTGTATGAATTCCTTTGATTTCTAGAGTATATGTTAGCACAAGAAATGTGTGTTAATTTGAAAATTAATTATTGGCAGTGTGCTAACGCTCTTTCCGCCCTTTCTCTCTCACTCACTCTTCCTAACCCTCGTTCTGAACTCTCCCCGTCAACACACACACATACACACACATATATAGACACATATTCACACAGTTGCCACATGTCTGAAACACGCGTTAACGGCTTTTCACCACTACCCATTCTACTATAACCACCCACAATCTCACCCACCAACCAATTGCTGCCTTCATCGTGACGTCAAACCAACCGTTGGACGTTATATATGCACATATTATATACACAATACGTTGCGCATATGTACCAAGAGAATATAATTTATATTTATATGTATATGTGAATAGATATAGGTGTGCATATATGTATTAATTATATAGCAGTCACCTTGGACTGTGCAAATATGGTGAGTTTGCCAAACTCGTGAAATTCATCCAAACTTCCTCTTCGAATTCACGACAATCGTCGCATTACTTATATGAGTGTGAATTTTAGGTAACGTAAAATTGCAAGATAATGTCTGTCTTTATCTTTTATTTTCATGATGTTGTAGGTGGTTTGGTAGAAAATGGTAGGTCTGCTTGAATTTTTATATTTTTTAGATTGAACATGAACAAGAGATGTGCTTTATGATTTTTTTAAAGAGAAAGAAAATTGGCTGACGTACAGATTCGGGAAAGAATTTATTAATTATTATTAGTTAGTAGGATTTATTTCTGTTTTGTTAAGCTTTTTTTTTTCGTTCTTTTTTTTTTGTTTGAGAACTACAATCGAGTTTATTATTTTCCGGAATAATTACATTTGAATTTGTGTTTGGGATCTGAATTATACTGACCATCATCATTTGATTGTTGACAAACGATTTATCTTTCTGTTTCTTCTTTTTAGGATTTGTTGCGCCTTATGAAATCTGAATAATTAAGTTAACTTTGGTTGACTGAATGGTTTTGTGGTAGAATTTCTTTAGAGGTTAGTCGATCTATCTATTCTCTCCTTTTTCCCATATTAAACTGTCAGTAATTACGGTATTATATGTAGTACCGCTGTGGTTGAAGAGCATAATAAATTTTTAAGCCAAAGTGTATTTGCATTTGATGCCCGGAAGCATGTTTGAGAGTTTGGTTAAAAAAAGAAATAAAAAAATTGGGAGAAGCTTGAAAAAAAGGTGCACTTTTGCTGAAACAAAGTACCTCTATATAATAATCAAGTTTTAGTTAAATTAAATTTTCATCTTTCGTCAATGTTGGAGTGGCAGAGGTGAGTAATGATGTCAGGTCACTATACCGAGGAAAAATTTACCCAACCACCGATATGTCGAGCTCGTAAACTAATTATAAGTTATGTATGTGACGCGATCTGCAAAAAGAGACGTTAAAGTGCACATGTTTGATGCTAGTTATCCTAGATCACATCGCATATGAATCGTTGCACATAGAGGTAAATTTTAATCATTTGAATTGCGTCGAACTTGCATCTGAAAAGTTTTAAAATTCTCTGATAATAGAAATAAGGTTATGAGACTATAAATTTCGTAAATATTATTTGTTTAACGTTTCTCCGATGGACCCAACAATAAATTCCTTAGTTTTTTGTTCACTTCCTGAATAAGGAGTTGATGAATTTCTCACAACCGACGTGACGAATTAATCGATGACTAATCATCGCGACTTAATGAAAAAAGTGAATGAAATTCTGATTAATTACAGTAGAATAATGGAGGAGTATAAAATTGGCAGGGTTGCCATTCAAAGTAATTATATTCTTTGTCCTTTGTTTACAAAATTTACTGCAACATTCATTCAGGTTCTACAGATGAAGAATCTCAAATGAAAGTAGTTAAATTCACAAGTTTGAAAGCTCTCTTTCAATGCTATTTCGAATATTCTTTTCATGGTTTCCTTTTCCATAGTGACTTGCATTAGTTTTACATAAAACTATTTCGTGAACAACATGCTGAATGAATTATAAAACTGAATGTTGGTGAGATGAATAAGAAATCAAAATTTTCGATTATTTTATTGCGATTTGTATGAGATAAAGAAAGAAAAAAACAGAAAATCGGATACTTTTATTCATCATGATTCACATCGCAGTGATAGTCCAAATCTTCACACTATAATAATTATGATTTCATTTATTTTTTTAAATTTTAATGTGTAAAATCATCTTCGAAAATTATTATCAATTTATCTATTTTTATTTACCGCAAAATACCTGACATTTACATTCCACCATTGATTCTTCTTTGGTTTATAATTGAAAAGTCATTAGAGTACTGTAAAAGAATGAAAGGTTTTCACTTACAATTCTGTTCTATACTGGAATACATGACAACAATGAAGCCTTCATGAAGGGTTCGTCTAATGAAGCGACGTCAACCTTCAAATCAATAATTTGATGTGTACATTACACCATGTCACACCATATTAACAATTCGACCTGATGAATTGATTATTAATAAGACAATTTCACGATTCTTGACAAAAGAAATTTTATGCCAAGAAGAAATGAGTCGTTTTGTTGCATCATAGACTATTTTTTATAAATATAACACAAAAAATCTTTGTAAATAATTTATTATTAACATATTTATTATGTTTTTCATACAACTGTGCTCAGATGCTGATACTTTTTGTTAATAATTTATCTCTGACGGGTTCATTGTTGATTATGGTTCTTCGACGAGAATTGTTCCCAGTGAGTGGGTTCACAGTAATTGTAGGATATTCGTAATTTAATTTTGCTGTAAATTTTGTTCTGTGGAGAACCTTCGATTGCATATACGACTGTTGACATGACAATTTAATAACTTCAGTAATGAAGTTTGATTCAAGAGCGATATCAATTCTCATTTCTCCACTTTTAATTGTCATCACTTTTTTCATTTTTATATTATTTAATTCTTCTCAATGTTTGTTTGTTTATAGTCGAAGTTCTGAAAATTGTCAAGGAGGAATCTGAGGAATTTTATACTTCGATTTTTAGTCTTTAAGAATCAAAATTTAGTATTATCCTCCCTTTTTTTTTATGATTAAGGTCCATTATTTAAAAATATGGATGTCGCTGCCTTGACACGAACAAAAATGAAAAATTGGTATGAATATAAATAACTTCAAAATTTATTGTATTAAATTTAGTAATAAATGCCTACCCCAATATTTGCGTAATTTTTGGTGTGTTCAATTGTTTTTTGGTCACAAACCACTTCTGGTTAAAAAATTTTAGAGCCGAGTTTATTTCCCCAGGTTCTCATCTCTAACAGCAATTCCAGGGTTAGGTCAACGTGTGTGTTTGAGTACGGGACGTCGCATATATATGAGATATTGGATCAAAAATCAACACTCGTTTCAGGTCGATTCATTCAATTTTTTCTTTGGTATTTCATCGTTATGTCATATCGGAAAGAGGACATAACTTTTTGTTTGGGCATTCGAACACTCTATCATCGTTAGTGTTTGTGTAAAGGCATGAAGTTATAAAAATATTGTTATATTATTTGAACGGTTAGGAGTGGAAGGTGAACAAATATTTTGCAAGTTCCCTAACAATTTCGTCTATATTTTAGTCTGAAAATAAATTTTCCTATTCGTAGAATCAGTTTCATATATTTATTTATTCATTTATTCGTAAAATTTTATGAAGACTTGTGGACATGTAGGCATTTTCAGAATCTTCTAAGATTCATTTTTTCTAAGCATTATAAAAATTGGAATGTTTCAATAGTTGATTGATAGACATGGTGATTAAAATTATATTTAGACAAAAGAGTAATAATCAATTTTCATTTAAATGTGGAATTAATAAAAAATGTTAATGTTAATTATTTCGCGTTTATTCTTTCTTCAGTAACATTATTAGGAATATATTGGTTCTATTCAATACTTTTATTGATTTCTTATCAGTTTACGATATTTCGTTATGGTACGTCATTCCGACGAAATTCCAATGTTAACACTTGACACAAAACATTAAAAATAAAGGTACAATAGACTATCATTGTTACTCTCAACCCTACACTTACTGACCTGGATTTCATATGAAAAAAAACCCTCTCAATTTCTCGCTTATCGATTTGCCATTCACAATGCCCCTATACATAATCACATTCATGAGAACTACTAATCGGAATTCGATCATGTGCATGCGGATATTCTGGTTGACCGATTGGATATTGATTACCGAAAAGAAAAAAAAAAAAGAAGAACCATGAAAACGAGTTGTAGATTATAAAAGAAGACAACGAAAGGATTGTCTACATGATCAATATGATTCGAAGGGTGAGTTTGATATGTTGAAAAAAAATGATATCATTATTGAATTGAAATACTGTGTTTTTTTTTCAACTGCTACACAACAATTATTTATTGACTTATTCATTCTTCTGTTTATTCTTTCATTTTATGACGAAATTTCGGTTATTATAGGGCAGCTCTCGATTATTTTCAGTAAGGTGGTGAGAATGTTTATTATTAATTGAGGGAATTTGTACTGAATAATATGATCCGTTCTCATTCAACAATATTTTATTTTCCGAGAATATTTTTTGTTTTAGTGCTGTTTTGGATTTAAACAAAAATATATTCCACCCAAAATTTTTCTTCATTGGGATTGGCTCAATATTCAACCAATCAAAAATAAATAAATTATTTGCATGATAAATAATTCATCTGAAAGTGTAAATGCAATTGAGGACTTGAAATGAAAAATGTAGAAATAAATTAACTACCATAGACACCAAAAGAACTGCACAAACACTCGGATTTCATTCTTAACTTTACAGTAATTATTTATAATGAAATTTTGAGGACAGAAAAAAAAATCTGGCATCAAAATTATCTTACAATTTATTCCCAAGATCCATTGAACACAATATTGAACAGATATAAAATCACAAAACGATAGAATAACTCTTTTGAGTCGAGAATATTTCATCGTTTTATTCTGAAATTTTTTCCATGTCATCGACCTCCATTTTGAACAAAATTGTTTAAAACTAAATGGACAAAAATCACCGACATAACGAATGAATAAATTTAATTGTTCAATTAATTAATAATGATATCAAACATTTTCATATTCTATCAAATCTCTTTTCAATTCCACTGTGACATAAATCCGTGCAATATCAATGTTACACAATTTTCATTATTAGTTCCCAAAATACCATAATCTGCATTTTGTAAGCATCCGTAAATTTTCATTTATACAAATATGTATTCTACATTGAATTATTACTATTTAATCGCTTCATTCAATTTAATTAACCAATTATTCATATCAATATTTCTCTCAATTATTTCGTATATATTAGGAAAAATGTAATTACACACAACGTACAGGAAAATTTATACGTCACACATTACAATGCAAAAAATTTCTCTTCATTGGAGCGTAAGATAAAGATTTTCGCTTGCATATGGTCATTATATTCATCACATATTTTTTTCAATTACCTCCACGCATACATACACAAATATCAATACACCGGTAAATAAATTCCTCTACATATTCCACTGTGCCATAACATAGTTGGATATCATCTACACACACTTTGATTTATCAATTCACCACCCAAACATCGTTATATTAATATATATTCAATATTCCCAGCATGTCCCAACTTGTTTGCAACGTAAACATTAATTAAAATACATACGTAAAATATGGCCAATTAATTATTTTCCAATCAACAGACACTTGAATTTATATACCCAGGATACTTTTTGCCATGAAAAAAAAAATTAAAACGAAATACAGATACAAATAATGACATACATGAATACATAGAGAAAAAAAATAATTGGAGCAAAAAAATATGATACAAATGTCTAAAAATAAGTCGAAACGAAATGGAGAAAGAAGCGATATAAGTTGTGTGGAGAGTCCAAGGGGAGTTATTACCGGTTTCCCGGTACGCCGACCCGATACTCGGAAATCTCGTTTTCCACCAGAATATATAACATCACAGTTGGTATAAAGAGCGAAGAGACGAATGAAGAGGAAGAAGAAGACGATGAAAAAGGAGTTGTTGGAACGTTAGAGAAACGGAGCGAGCATCGATGACGTCAAAGCGTTGCCTTCATCGACATCGTCGTCGTCGTTGTTATGTCGACGACTTCTCATTGTCGAAAGAGAACGAATCTGCGATCGCTAATCGTGTTAATCTTTCAACTTCTCGTAGCGCGATTGCGAGATCAATTTTTTTCTTCTCTTTCTTTTTTTTTCCTTATATATTTTCTCCCTTTCACATTTACGGAAAAAGAAAAAAAGAATTATAATGATGGATCTGCAGCAAAGCATTACACTGTGACATTGGGTTGTTCTTTTTTTCCGAAAGATTTATTCCAGTGCGGAACAGTTGACCTGCCCCCTATTTTATTATACTCCACCCTCATATAAATTTATATATATGTACAGTTATAAGATGTGTATATAAATTGCCTTGTCTTATATTTATATTCATGTTTTCTTTTTCGTGGTTATGTCTTCTCCTATTTCTTTTCTTTTCTCCAGTCGTTGATACATTTTTTTTTCTTTCGTCTTTTGCTTATTAATATTGAAGGGAAGGAAGATGCGTGCGAGTGATAAATGTCACAAATGACATGACACAAATTCTGTGACAATTTATTCATTCGAGAAATATACCGACAGTTTTTATACAATAATAAATTCGTGTGTTGTTGTATGCGGTCTAAGAAGACATTTATCGACTTTATATACACATATATATCTAGATATATTTTATGTATGGCAGGATTTCACAATTTTAATCAAAGCTTCACAAAAAGACAGGATGTTTCTTTTTTCTTCTTTTTATTCGGAAAATTTATGTGAACTATTTTATATTGCGGATATTCGAATGGAGAATTTTTCCCTGTCTAGTTTTTCAAATATGCAATATAATAGAATATACTTTTATTGGACGTGTTTATTTGATTTTCTTTTTGAGTAAGTGCTGTACGTCAGTTGGCAAGTTTTTCCATCTTTTTTTTTTTCGGTTCGAATGAGAAATTGAATTGAAAAATTTACGAAGATGGAGAAACAATTTTTCTTTTACAAAAAATTATTCTGATTGTTGCTTTAATTATTCTGTTATAATGATGGTGAATTTTGTAGAGAGTAAATTAATCATAGAACACAAATCTTCGAGTGATCGATTTGATAATTTTCAATTACTATTGTCAATATTCACAGATTAAAGCAAATCCCGGGGTTTTGAATCGCATGAATATGCATAGAGATTTATATGGTTCCAATAAGAAGAGGAATTTCTGTGAATGTTTGATACATAGTCAGAAAATTCTCGAGTGTATCATCAATGAAAGAGAAATAGACAATGAAATGAAACCAATTCATACTTTTAAGTGGATGATATGATATGAAAATTTCATTCGCATTCTTTACCAATTGATCAATATTAAACTTTCGAATAATCAATTGGAATTCGTTAATAATTGATAAATTTATTGATGTTTTCCTGTAGTTTGTTTCTTTTTTTTTCCCTAATTCCTCTTCGCCATACAATTGTATGCCATAAGTTTTATGAGCCACTTGACTGAATTATGCATTCAATGGAAATGAACTCTCAGGTATTTCCCAATTCATTATTGATACGAAGAGAAAAATAATTAAATTATTTTTGTATCCTGGTATGATGAATAAAAAACAATAATGAGAGCGCCATTGGTGAGGGGAAATATCGTAAGTTTTTCATTGCAAACTTCACAAGTATAACACTGGAAACTTATCGGGATGTTCTTCATACATTAATGAAATCCTTGATCTGATCTCAACAAAATTTAATTTCAGAGTATATAGAATTATTGAAGTTATGGGAATTCAAACTTTGATCCCTGTGAACAATTCTGATTCTCTAGCAGTAGATCACAACAGTAGTACGGATGATCCGGAAAAAATTTTAATCTCAAAAAAATTCAGTTTCTAAAAAGCGTTGGTGGTTTTTTGGAATCAAAAGTTTTCATGGGATTATAATTGTTTTTAATAAAACAATTGAAATCCACTTTTTATGAAATAGCTAAAAAACAAATCTGTTTTGTTTATCGTTTTAACGATTTCGTTTTTATGATTGAATAAAGTGATATGATCTTCGATATTTGTAATTTTAGTTTAATTATTGCACCACTTGCGTTTTGGAGAAGGAAGAAAATTCATATTAAATTCTTTGAATTTATCTCGTGGCAATTTCATACTCCAAACCAAATATGAAGTTATTCTAATTTGGGTAACAAATTTGGAATCTGATATCGTCTGATGATATTTTATCGAATTTCAATATTTTGTCTATTTCAAATTTCGATATTGAGTCTATTCCGAATGTCAGATGTTTTTTCAATTTTGAATGGATATTCCAATAAATTTTAATCAACTTAAAAAATATTAAAACGAAAACACAAATCATGCCTTGTTATGGTGGAATCATCAGAAGTTAGATATAAATCAAATCAACTAATGATATTTCCACTCGATCTATATTATGTTGAGTCTGAAGTATTTTCGAAAAAGACCAAAGTGAAACTTTCGTTTCTTAGTGTCACGACAATGATGATGTCAATAATAATTTTGCTCTTTCAATCTTGTCCTGTCGAAAATGGGCGGAGATAGCGATAAAGCTCTAAAACTCAAAACTTATTCAATATTCTCTATCTTGAAAATCATATCAGAATCGATGAATAATCAAAACTTTTCACAAGGTTGGCCAAACTCACATTTTCCATTACATAAATTTTCGTTTAGTTTTGGGAAGGTCAATACTAAGAAGATAAAAGATCTTGAATCAAACTAATTATATTATCAGATGTAATAACCTTTAATCGGGAACAAAAATCCATTTGACAATAACAAAATTGACCAGCCAAAAGTTAAATAATAATAAAAAAAGAGGATTTCATAAAATTAATTTACTATTGACCTTTCCTATTCATTTCTTCATATTCGTACTGCTTTTTCATTAAAAATCAATAGTTTCATTTTACATATTCCTCGAATCTCCAATATTCAAAATAATTTCAAATTTTAGTTAGGTAAAATGATTTTCATCACGTATGAACTTTTTATCTGAATTACAGTGAAAGGTGAACTCATTTGAAGTGAATGAATGCACTTATAACTTTTTAAAAATATTTACTGATAGTTGAATGCATTTCGCTATCACCAACAAATATACGTGTTGTCATCGATACATTTTTTCTTACGTTTGTAGAATACATTCTATTCACAAAAAGAAAAGTTCATTAATGCTTAATAAATCTTGGTAGCAACGAAAATGTCGGTGATTCTCCGAATTACGTTTGTAACATTGAACATTTCAAATTATTACCAAGTAGGAATTAATTTATCATCATCAACATCATCATTATCACCATTAGTTGAAGAAATGAATGTCAATTCAATTCTCGACAGTCAATATGAATTGAACAACAATCATTAGACATTGATAAAGTGCTGCTGAAAATTCATTAGACAAATAGTCTTGATATTTTTCTTAATTTTTTCAATAAATTCTCATGATATATCAATATAAATTATTAACTGTCAGTAAACATTGCGCTGATAAAACACTTAACGCTACAAATTGGAATACTTCATCAAATTTCAATCAGTTTTATTTCAATATGAAAAAATTGCTCTCTCAGTGTGAAATTGGAGATAAAGATCATCATTATTCCAAGCACAGAAACAGTTCGTAGATAAAAACGATAATTTTTCCAATAACTGTAGAAGGTCTCATGAGGTATCTCAAAACAGAAATAGATCGGCACAATCACCATCATTCTTCTTCCCTTCTCAACAGAATAACCATCAGAAATAATACACCATTATCAAATCCCCCAATATCTTTCACGATTGCAATATTTTTCCCACCATCTCTTGCATCTAATCCACCCTCAACCACTCTTACATTTCTTCCATTTTCTTTTCTCCATCCCTCCTCTCCTTTTTTTCCCCTCCTTTATCGCTCTTACATTTTCCAACTTGCAAAAGCTCAACTCCAAAAACAAGACGACCGAAATCCCTTTGTTCTACCTCTCTCGTACAGCTTAGCAAGGTTTCGAGCTATTTCAACATAAATCCAAGTATGTCTGCCGTTGAAGGGCATTAAAGTCCCACAAACCGTCCAAGTTTCCCATCATTTCTTGCTTGCATCATGTTTAGGCAGAATCCAAACTAAATCAAACTGAATTTTACAATATGAAACCCACACACTTACACGTTTGTTTACACATAATATAGGCAGCATCCGTCGTACCATTCCTGCATCATTTTGTCTAGGTAAACCTCAACTATAACAGTTTACTTTAAATGCATATATCTATGTTGGAGCACGTATTTAACCATCCAACGAAGCTTAGTAATGTATCCATCACCACTAACATGATACTGTTGTATCACCATACGTACATTAACTCTCTCATCTTGAGTCGAAGCATGGACGTTACGAACCCCATACAACATCGTCGAGTATAACGTTACCAGTTAGACGGATGCTGAACAAATTTGCATCCGAGAAGGTTATGTTAACATTTACATCCAACCATTACTCGTAGTATCGTCGGAAAAGGTTAAGATCTGTAGGAAGTTCACTATGATATGAGAAAGGGGCGATCTCAGAAATTTATCTTCTTCGTCACACTCCGAAATTTTGTTTTTGATTGGAATCTATTATTATTTTACATGATAAAATCGTAATGTATATAGAAAATGGATTAAATTATTTTAATCATGTTGGATTCTCTACTGATGAATTACTTTTTATGTCACGACAATATTCACTGAATGATAATCATAATGATAGGGTTAATGTGCTCAACATTACGTGATAAAAATGGGTGTTATGAAAGACAAACATGGAATTTTCGATACATATCGAATGGAATTTGAGGAAAAACTTGGCAAGGACGTATTTCATAGTCACTGTTAATTTCTCCATCTCATTTTTGAATCAATATATGAATTTTGTTTGTTAAGTTTTTTTATTCGTTTTATCGCTTTGTAATCTACAACAATTGGCTTGTTTTTATTTTTTCCAATTATTTACAAACTCTCATTGTCAACAATTTTTATTTCTTTCTTCTTTTTGATCTTTCATGTTTTCATATATTGAAATAGTTGTGGCGAATTTACAATGTGACGACAACTCATCAATCTGTTTATTGAACCGCCATCATAGCATTGCATAGAACTGAACGATAGTGATACAAACATGACGTCAGTTGTCTGTTCAATAAATATTTCGTTGTTATTATTTCGCTATTTTTGTCTGCGTCTGTCTGACTGTCTGCCTGTTTATTTGTATCTCTGTTGAACAGAGCCAACGACACACTTCACACTCATAATTCCATTGCATTATTTTCTACCAATCACTTTTGTAATAGTTGTCTAAATTTTTTTCCGATAACGATATTTCCTTTGTTTTTTCCATTGTGAGGGTGAGTCAAATATTTTTATGAGGGACAAACTTTCGATTTCATTTTTAGATTCTAACTTTCAATAAGTCGCATTACTCATAATGGAAGTCTAATTTTCAGGAAATTGCTTTCATCACTTTAATATGAAGATACAAAAAAAAAATGAAAATTTCAAGAGTTCAAAGAAAAGTCCAAATACCAAAAGCAGTTTCAAATTCCTGTATCAATAATTATTTCAAACAGTGTAATATCAACAAAAGATTAAATTTTTTAGATCTTCACGTCAGCACTCTTCATAAATAGTAAAAATATTCAATATCTGGTCTGAAAAAATAAGGAGCTCATTACAAGAAACGACCAACAGTTCTCGTTGGTTATTTCAAAAAAATTAACGTAATGTTTGCCATCTAAGATTATAATTTGAATGATGGTATTATATAATCCATTATTAATCGAAAATTTAAATTCGTGACAGTTTGTCCCGCCGTTCCAATCTCCTTAAGGTTATTCCACACCAGCATACAAGAAGGTAGTTTGGTACATAGAAGGGTATGATAAAGGGAGGGAGGAAAGCAGTCAATCTTTGAGAGGCAGATGAGTGTGTGCGGACCTAAAATATATAGGGCAACACAAATTTAGTCTGGCCGCGTCTGTCCACGTGTCGACGTGAATGCGCAACCGCCCGGGTTGTAATCGATATTGCCGACAAGGTACCACGCCCTGCACCTGCGAGATGTGCGGGATGCAACGCCACGAATACCAACTCCACTGCTATTCCCCATTCTACCAACCAGCATTACTACTACTAATACTACTACAACTACTACTGGTGGTTCTGCTAGTAGTAGCAATCGACCAACTCCCAACTATCGTTGTTGCGTGTTGGTGCAGGTCTATGAGGGGTTGATGGTTGGTTGGTTGGTTGGTTGGGTGATGCTGAATTCGCACGCAGAGAGACCATCTATGCAATTGTCCCTACTTTGCTTTTCTGGTACTCTGTCGTGTGTGAAAAGCTAAAGAGATGTAGAAAGAAAGCAAAAAGTATTGTATTTTATGTATGAATACACCATTGTATATTACAGAAATATTTTACTAATACCAAAATACATTTATAATAGATGAAATATTTGATCATAAAATGATTATTCATTAGTTAAGCTATTGTTGCAATTTTATTTTCATACTCACTCGTTATATTTTTCATGAATGTATGAAGAATTATTACGCATTCGCTTCCTTTTTTTTTCTGGTTTCAAGTATCCAATTCATGAAAGGGTTGGAGATACTATTGGATACATACTGCAATATGCTTTCATAACTATTTTCAATATATGAAACTGGGAGGTTTTAGAAAGAATACAAGTTGTATGATAGTTATATGATAGTGAGTGATGGAATGTGGATATGAATCTTCGGTTACGATGGGGTGATATTTTCGAATTGAATCCGATGAAAAGAACGAGAAGATACTGCGTGTTTTCAATCAATTTACGAGGTGGAATTATTATTGCACTAGATAATAGTGAAATACTACAATTTTATAGTATAACTCTTTTTCTTTCTTAATTCTTTAATCGACTTCGATGAAAATATTTGCAAAAATGTTTTTGACATTCTGTTAATAATTATCGCATTATTTGCTTCGGGTAGATACATCTCATATTCACTTTTGTTACAAAACAAAAATAAGACAATTATGTTTTAACTACATTTTAATAATTTCAAAAGTTTAATGCGGACTTCGAGTCGTAAATTATTATGAAATGTTCAGACAAAATGAACCAGCAATTTAACAGTCTGACTATTCATTAAATCAATTACTAACACATCATCTCATATAAATTTTTGTTTTATCAACTGAACTTTCACAGGATAACAAAGGAAATTAGATAATACCCACCATTTATTTCCAACAAGGTGAAAAAATTGCTGAAAAATTCTATTGTGGCTCTCCCAAAACTTTTCTTTTTTTCATCATAACTTTGCGAATAACGATCGTAGCACCACCAACTTCAACTCATAAACTTATTAGTAATGCTCTTTGAATTTATAATCATCAACTAGGAAAAATTGTCTGTGAAGTGAAAAAAAAAAAGTATCCCAAGTCGTACAATTCACCATCACATCTTATTCATTGTAGTTTTTTACTGCGTGATAAAAGCCACTATGGTCTATTGCATTATGCAATTGTCTATTAAATTATTTTTAAGTCTCGTACCCGAAGATATAAAATGAAAAATATGTCAATTGTGCAACGATGTGAGTAATCGTATGTTCTAGTACTACTTTAACTCTCCACCATGGATTTTTGAGAATAAATATAGAATTATGAAATGCACAGTTCAACCTGCACTTGTATACCTTACCTAATTCAACATATATAAAAAGCAAACAAGCATTGAAACGTTCCAGAAATTAATCTGCAATTTAATTTTCGCTTGAAAAATTCAGAGTTCATTCTAAACAAAAAAGGAGAAACTGTATCTGACAGTGTTGAAACTAAAAACAACAAGTTTTTATATTTCTTGATGAATGTTGAAGTATTAAAAATATCTTATACGTTTGATAATTTATTGTTATAAATAGTTATTTATTGTTAGAAACAATTATGTGAAAATGATTGTTACATGTTAGGGCGAATAAAACACCATTCATTCGGATTTCACTCAGTGTCCTGCATATTATATGTTATTCTCTACATTTGTACAATAGAAATGTGTTGAGAGCAAGTGGGTGGAGTACTGCATGATGATAAATCATTTTAGGGAAGAAACTTTGTCAAACTTGTATGTCACTATTTCCGTCCTCTCGTATATATCATATTTTCCTGTTTGAAAATGGTTTTATGGTTGCTATGGAATTCATTGGTGAGAGGCGTCTCGACGCTAGAGAGTGCGAAGGGGAAGAAAATGGAAGTGGAAGGAATGCGCGCGTAAATTGTCGATGGGGCAAACGTACATCAACCTCGAGTCGGCGTCAAGTATGAGTGAGAAAGATAGGTTGGACGCGGGTGAGAGAGGAAATGTCGCCGGGAGTTGGTTACGCAAGGTCGATTCATTGATTAATCCTGGGCAGTAGAAGGATAGGACAGAGGGTGAAAGAGATTCTACCTCTGCGGACGCTCCTCGGTCATTGCCCGAATTACTCAGTGCCTATTTTTTTTCTCCTTCAGTCTCATCACGTATTGCACATTCATTAAGTCTAATCCATCTCTTTAATACGAAATTTAAGAAACCCCACGACAGAAAATCAATCTAATTTCTTGGTTAAATATCACAATTAGAACGTTTGGTAGCAATTTAGGAAGGGGATTGTGCAACTATTAATGTCTTCATATTTTTCAAATTAAAGTATTGAAAATAGAATTTAATTGTTGACAATTAAATATTTTTCTGTAACAAAATTGAAGAAATCCTCAGATGAATTATTAATTCGATGTAGATGATCAAAAATTTTTCGAATTAAAGATTGGATTTATGCAAAGCTGATAATGGTTTAATGTATAGATCCTAAATTGTGCTGCAAAGGATAAATGGAACTTTGAAGAATTAAATTTTGTTTAGGTAGAGAATTAAGAGAAAATGTGTGCAATGTTTGGATGAATAAATGATGGCATTGGATGAAAGTGTGATTATATAAGTTCATTTTATCTTGCCGAAATTATTCCCAGCTGTACCTGCATAGTTTACAATTCTCCATTACAACGGTATTCTCCATTACAAACATGTTCGTCTACAGATTCTAATTGAAATACATTTTTTAATGTTTTTTTTTCCTTCTGATTATTCAGTAACGACTCCTATTTGACTTAGGATTGGTAGAACCACTTCTTCAGAATTTGGTGTGTGTTCATTCAAGTTGAATATCACAAAAATGAAGGATTATTTTTGGTTATCCTCTACAAAATAAATTGCAGATATTTGTGCTGTCAATATGATAAATGAAGTATGAAAATCTTCCAATTACAATTTTAAAGAGAGTAAAGCATGTTACTTGAACAGATTGTTGTACTAAAAAAATTCCTACACGAAAATTATAGTAGACATTGTTATTAACTGCCAAACACTTGGAAATTTTTCATTCTTGTTATAAAAAATTTGAACATGAAACGTTGTAAAGTGCTTCGCATGTGATCACAAATGAGTCAATTTAAATTTGCAGGCGTTGTGAAGAAATATATTATTGATTCAAGAATTATTGTTGGAAATTAAATAAGAATAAATTTTGTGTTTGAGGTTTATTGAAATATTTAGGACTTGTTTATTCGCAAAACACTTCAATATAATTGTAATATACATTTTTATTGTTTGCAAGGAGGTAAAATGAGGACATATAGAAAATGGAATTTAGAAGTTGTTAATTATATGAAAGAAATTGATACTGAAAAATTTTTTTCTCATTCTGAAAAATATGACCTTTTTGCATTGGGAATATATTTGTGTGTTTAACAAGAATTTTTATCCTCGATTAAAAAAATTTCCTGTTTATTTATTCTCAATAGGAGTATAAAAATTATTGATATGTTGAAATTGAAATATTCTTCACGACCATCCAATAAAGTTTAAATGTTGAAACCTTCCAGACTAAAATATCAAAGGCCTCCCCTGAGTTATCAATACTAGCAAACTGACAGCTAACCTCACTTCAAAGCGCCAATGAGTTTGTGCTGTATATAAAGCAAAGCGATTACAAACTCAATACTAAAAACAAAATTGAGAAAAAGAATATTAAATTTCGACAAACATCACTCAAATCAAAGAAATTATATTTTCAATTCAGCAAAATAACTTTTCGGATTCTTATTTAACCCTTCTTTCCATATATATATATATATTTTTTTCCAGAGCCTTAAAAAAGAAATTCTTACCTACAATTTCTATTATGCTTCCATTATATAGTAAATTAAAAAAATTTATAGTTTTAGTCGGTGATGAATTGTTTCATTTTCTGAATGATCTGAACATGAAACTTAACGTGATAAATTTTCGATTATTTGCATATTTCAATTATAAATTTTTGTTAATACCACAAAAAAGAATATCTGAAGATGATTATATTTATTGCAGTGATCTCGATAGTAAATATAGCACTCCATGCAGCTTTAATTTGACCCAACAGATCAAAATTTAAATAAAACATAATTTTTGTCCTTGATGATCATTTTCCATCAACTGCAAGTCGACTTGTTTATTCTCAGTAACATTCACCAGATAAATTATTTAAAGTGGCTCTTCACATTGTGATATCAGAAGTGATTTAATAAATCGCTGATATAATGATACAGTATCCCCTCTGTAAAATAATAACCTTACGATTTTCTGATCTGGATATCCTCACGATGTAAAAAAAAATTCGCTGACAAAGTATTGCAATACCAACAGAAATCTTTTCGTGACAACAACAAGAAATTCCTTCGCCTGCGTGTCATATTATGAATCCTTTCGATGCGATAAATATCATTAAAAGATACCAAATGACAAACAAAAAAAACGGATTCTAAAACATTCGTACTTAAGTCCAATAAAATTTCATTCAATTTTTGATATTAACTCAACTACTTTTGTAAATGTAAATTGATGAATATATACATCACACAGCTCTGTTTAACCTTAACAAAAGAATATAAAATTCAATAAAATAATTAGTCTCAATATAAGGATGCATGCCCTCCTCAATAATGCCATCACCTTTCATCACATTTAATAAAAAACATAAGAAGAAGCCACTTTGAGCTCATGTCTGATACAAATCTTTTGGCTGGGTTTGAGTGAAAAGTGTCATTTTTATTCTTTTCCTCCAAAATTTATGCACCCACGTTTAGTGCATCTTCAAGATTCATTTTACCTTGCATTATTCGTCGCTTCTTATCCTTATGAACATATATATAAATGTATATACACATATATGTACATAAAGCACTTTACATCTTTATTTATGCTGGATTGATCTTTTTCATGTAATTCATCCTTTGAGAAATTTTTCCTTCATTTTTTCGTTCTCTTTTTCTTTTCGTTTCCTTACTTTTCCTTTTTTTTTCTCGTCATACTGTCATAAATATTTATGTTGAGTGTATTCCGTTTGATTAGGCTCCCTCGAGTAGTCAAAAACGGCCTATATACATGAATATAAAATCGATTGAATAATTTCAGTGCGCCACTTTATTTCATTTATTTATCTTATCCATGTTATTTCCCTTGGATCGTTATGTACATAAAAAGAAAATATGAAATGAAATTAAATAAATGTAAATGTTAAGTTATTTCCTATTTTATTATATATAAATATATGAAATCAATGCCTGTATGTGTGAAGGGGATGGAATCATCGGTATCAAGTGGAATTCTTCAACCCCAATGTGAAGCTTTCTCCATTACCCTCTGCGTTTGTGTTCACACTCCCCGAAATGCTCAACCAGTCCCATGGGTTGTATGTGTGTCTGAATAAAGTGTTTATTTTAGGGGTTGGTGTTACATACATAGCGATACAATTGCAATAATACTTATCATATACGTATCGAATATAATAATGATGATAATAAAAAATAAATGAAAAAAAAACGAGGAGAAAAGGTTATAAACACACAAAGAAATCTAAAAATAAATTCCTCAATAACTCATGTAATATCAAAGAAAAAAATAAAAACATTTTATTTTTTTGATGCTGTTTTTTTTTTCGTTTTGTTTATTACTTAAATATTCGTTACACTTTTTTCCTTATCAATTTTTTTTTATAACCTTCGATTTATCCTGAGGCGGGTCCCGTGGGAGTAAAGAAATGGCGATAAAGACGTGTGTGCGTGTGTCTGTGTGTCTGTTACATGTATATATCCATATGAATGAGGCAAAGGGGATGAAAGGAAGAAAAAAAATTGGGACGTGTCTAGCTGGCAGTCTAGAGCGCTTTGATGTTTCTTTTTTCTCGCTTCTTCCTCTCATCTTCTTCAACCCTCCAATGTTCTTACGTATAAATATATTTTCCCTGAAATACAAAATAATTTTGCCATTTGTTTCTGTTTCTATTCTTCATTCTTTTCTTTTCTGTTCCCTTCTCTTTTACTGTACTTATTTGCTGCATTGCAAACTTTACTATGTGTCTGACGAGTGGCCTGTTCTTACCACTGAAGATGAACATTAATCCACATATGTGACATAAAGCGGAAATGGAAGAAATGGCAAGAAAACAACAGAGAAAAAAAAATGCGGAAATTTTTATACAGATATCGATGTATATATATATATATATGAATATAAGAAGAAGATGAAGGATGTAGAGGATATAACATTTACGATTCAAGGTGTGGCGTGTCTCGGGTCGAGTCTTGTTGCCATGGAGCGACCCCGGGGCTTCACTACCGAAGCGAAACTAACAGTAAAGCAACCAGGAGAGCGAACGAAAGTAAAAGCTAAAAAGAGAATGGACGAAAAATGAACACACACACAGTGGGATGGAGGCCTTCATTCTTTATCTTTCGATCTGAAGAACGAAACGTGACCCGATAAGACCTTTAGTTACAAGATCGGAGAAAAAAAAAAGATAGATGAAGAATGAGAAGCAGAATGAGACGACAAAGGGAAAAAAGAATGTATATATAAGGGTATATACGCGTTACAACTGGAAAATGAAATGAACAAAGGGTGTCAAGTTGAGCAATTAATCACCCCTTTTGCTTTCTCACTGATAAATCCAGGATTATCGTTGGCCTCTGTCGATCATATGACGGCGGACAAGATGACAATGGGTTGAGAAAAGTGGAGGGTGGGGGATGAAAATCGTATAGTATTGGGCATCACATAGTATGTGTATGAAAAATAGGGGTTAAAAAAAATCTGGTTAATTGGATGACAATGTCCGTCACGCAATCGTGGTATCACAATTTTCCTCTCTGTACTTCACTCTTTCACTCACTCTCGATCATTTCTCTTCATTTTGGGTGTCTGTATGTATATTTGTAGGGGTGTCTATGTAACCCCTTCGTAATTAATCCACTATCGATCGTCATGTCTTTCATCGCGTCAGCGCACGCTTTGTATATATATATATATATATATATATAGTTGTGGGTATATAGATTGGTTGGATGCGATGGTGACTTGTTCATGCTTGCCAAAATTCGTTTGGGAAATGAGGATGATGGAAATGAAGTGCTCACGGTCTATTATTCATTAATTCATTCATTTATATACAGATTTAAATACACGTATATGTATTTATATTTGTTGAATGAATTTGAATCAAATGGCTGTCTCCAATGTGTTTGGTGTTCAATTCTAATTCCACTCGCACATATTTTTTATGTTGTTATAGAGGATATTGATGAGTTTAGAGTGGCATTATTAATGGGGAAATTAATACATAAAAATAATTAATTGATAATTTTAGTTGAATTTATAAATGTTCTTGGGATTGTTTTATAATTATTGAGATGGAAAAATGGGAAAAAGGAGAGATGCAAAGATTTTTAATTGGAAAGATTATTATGTAAAGATATCTCAGGAGAGTAAATATTTTTATCGAAGATTGAATTTCCATTTTATATTTTAATTAATCCGACATTGAGATTCATTTTTTTTTTACATCGTGTTTGAATAGTGTTTGAACGATACTTGGGAATTTATTTTTTTTATACGATATGCTTTTGAATAATTTTTTCCACGCTTGTGAGTAATTTGGTTTATCTGCTTTAAGTGATGTTTGGATATTAAATTATCATATTAATAATAATGATATTAATAAATCCAGCTTTTTATAATTATTCATTATCACAGAGAGGATCATTAAGGTAATAAATCTCTCATTCATTTCATCTTGACGTGAAAATGCCTCTAACATTCTCATGTTCGATAAGAAATGGATTCTTTGACTGCTCCCAATCAAATTTTCTATATTACATTCTAAAGGTGCAGAAGAAAATATGAGTGATCTAGAGACGACACTTTTTAGTCCAATAGACAAACTTACCCATAATAAAATACTGTGAGCTTTCATATAAACCTTCTTGATCACTGGCGTTCTATGCCTGTATGAATATTTCATTGCCATCTTTTATGAAATAGCAATGTGATACAAAGTGTTCCAATCAAATGGAAATTATGAATAGGAAAACAAGATGATATTTGTTGAATTCTCAATTGAATTTTGGCGATATAATTTTCAGTATATTATTATTATTTTTTTTTACACTTTTTTTTCAACTTTACAAAAAAAAACACAAAGTATTCTTGAATGAAAGCTGATTGTATCGTTGTGACATATATTCTCCAATCAAGAATAAAAATTCTTTCCCCTGAACACAGTTCTATTCCCCATTGACAGATAAATTGAGATAGGAAAAATTTTTTTTACGATCATTATTCATTGGCAAATGATTCTAATTTTTCTTGTACTTATTCTCTGCTAGAAGTAACTTTCTGGATAATTATCCGTTACCTTTCCAATAGACAATCTCACATATTTTACGGTTACGAAAACTATTTTAATAACAGATCATTAGTAGGAAATCAATTGGCCTGAAACGAAAAATTGAGTTGTCTAATTGTCTTTCTTTCATTAATGTTCATATGTAATCAAATTCGTCTCAATATTTTATCTCATAATGAACTAATACTTACATTATATATATTATCATCTATAACAATTGTAAAGATTACTACATACACTGAAACAGGAAACATTTTCATCCTTAACCAACTTTTAATCCCAAATTTAATTAAATATAAATATTTTTATTATTTAAACAGTCGAAATACTTTCGAAATACAAACTGTAAATGTAAAAATGTTCATGTTGAAACATTGATGTAAACATGAGCTTATATATTTATAGACAGCATTAGAAAAAATGACTGAATTAATTTTTCAATTCAGCCGACACTTGAAATCGATTGCAAGCCAACTGCGTCATGAGCTTAGAATGAACACATCTACTGTACAAATATATAAACACAGTTAATAATTGATGAAATGTACAGTTGGGAATATGCTGCGTGTGGAAAAGTTTTCTGGTGTATTTCTGATATTTCTATTTGTTTATTAATAGGCAATAAACATTTGTGGGATGACTATGAACTTATGTGCGATTATATTAATGAATTGATATTTCTGACAAATGGAAGTGCAAGTATACAAAGACAAAATACAAATGAAAAAAAAATTTAATTCTTAGTCTAATTGGATAGTTTCAATTCAAACCAAACTTTTTATTCTTTTGTTCATGTCAACTTATATTGAATGAAATTGTTAACGGAGTTGAGATGAGTTGGATTCGTATAAAAATTAGAAATTTCAATTTCATTATTGAAATTTAAATCATTACTCATTCTATTTCATACATCAAATTCATGTTTGAATAAATTTATTGAACTTTACCAAAATCAATTATTTTTTATCGCCCAAAGTGTTGATAAATATAAAATCTATTCCACTCCAACTTTCCAATTAATCAAATGATGATGCCAGAATAAGTACAACGTGTTTCAAAATTATCAGTGCAAAAAATATAAATAAATATGAGGAAAGCAAGAGACAAAAAGATGAATTAGTGAAATTGCGAATGGGGATTTTGATACCGAAATGGGCACGTGAATGTATATATATACATTTACACATTAAGTGAGAGAACAGAGTTGGAGGGTGTTAAAGGGTAAAATCTCAAGAGAGATGAAAAAGTTTCGTTTCTCTCGTTGGCGCGGAGAGGCGAGAGAAAAACTAGTTGCGGGGCGAGACGATAGTCGATTTCGCTTGAGTTCTAATGAAACTTTCAAGTTTTTTCCACCTCTGTCTACCCACCATTCTCTCATTCCTCTTACTCTCGCACAGTCTGTCCTTATTTTTCTTCTATCTTCTCCTTTTTCTTTTACTGTTTCTGTATAACGCTTGAATATAGTTCTGCCGCTTGCCCGCGGTGTCATCTTGGTGGGTGGCGAGGCCGTGGCGCTATCGATCGTTTTGCTTTTGCCCCTTTCGCATGTTTTATTCTATACACATCTCTCTCTTTCCCTCTCTGCTATCTTCCTTTATTTTTCGGGATGAGTAGAGAGCGAATGGAGAGGATAGAACGAGAAAAATTCACGTCACGTGCTTTGGCAAGAGGCGAAGACGAGGCGAAGAAGAAGAAAAAAAAAGGAAAATAAAAAATGAAAGGAAAAAAACGAGGGGGAAAAAAGAACGAAGGAGATGATTATTCAAGTGAAGTAGGAGGATGTCTATATGTGCATCACTTCCTCTCTTAAACTATATTTATGTATACGTATATATCATCTCACTTCCTCTTATCTCTGACACCCTGGCTGATGTTGAGAAGTATAAAAATGTTTGTCTATATCTCGAAAGATTTAATTGACCCCTTGACCCAGTGAAGGAGAATTATTTTCATTTCTGGTGGTTGGAAAAATAACTTAAAAGGTCGATATACATCAGAAAAATAAAAAGGGAATATCAAATCGAAGCGGAAAAATTGAACCGTAAAAAATCATTAATTCTATATAGAAATTATGAGGAGGATACCACAAGAGATATATTCATTTATTTCTGCTTGCACTTCATTACTCATTAAGCAAAGTAATTTTATTTTTATCTCTCGTATCCCATCAATTATTTTAGATTTATAATTGGATGAAATCATATGATCAACAGAGTAGTGACATCTTGATTAAGTTGTATTTTATTTCATTTATTAGGACATTTCTCTATGAAAGTTTGTCTCGTATAAAAATGAATAAGAATTGAAAATGAATCCGTCTCTCGGAAATTTGATCATTCACTTGATATAAAAGCTATCAGAAGTAACGAATAATTTTAGTCACATCAAAATTATCTTTTCACATTTATAAATGACTTCTCAGACAACAATTCCACTTGAAATTGAACCAATATTTCGTCGACAATCTTCTCATCATGATGTAATCAACAAATTGATGAATAGAAAGAAAAATATCCCAAGATAACACTCTCTCCCTCTCTCTCTCTTCCCTTCTTTTATTTTCCCAATCTAACAATAAAGACATAGTACAATCGATGATAAATAATTTTTTATTTTTCTGTTACAGAGGCCGACTATACCTTGGACGATTCCTTTTGGAATGAAGAAACTCCCGCCGGTGAGTGAAAAAACTATTGAGGAAAGAAAGAAAAACAAAAAAAGGGAATAAAAAAAGTGAGGGTGCATGTAAGCCGAAGAGAAAAAAAAAATGGGTGGAAATAAAGAAAAAAGATGGATAGGAGAGATGATAAAAAAAAATGCAAGAGAGTATAGAAGACCCACGACTCACGTATAACTAGTCTTCGCCTGCTTTACATGCGCATATCCCGACCCCATTGCCTCCTGGCTACGTTCCCTAACCATCCTCCATCCCCGTCTATTTCACTGTATACCTCTCTTGTATTTCAACCGCGCCCCCTTGTGCTTCTTCTCAATTTTACTTTTTCTCTATACATATAGGTGGATATGGCTCTTTCTCTCCCTCTCTTTATCTCTTTCTCTCTCGCAGTTTGCAACACATTATGTATGCCAAACATATGCGAGTACTAGAACCATTTGCGCGCAAGAGATGTGGGTCGTAAACACATACATGTGCATGTATATACAGATATTTATTGAGGGGAGGGCTGATGGGAGAAGTGGACTTCGTAGATTTGCATATTTTTGGACACTTTAATGTTTCAACAGCTCCCACGCCTATGGGATGCATTGTAGCTATGCAAACATGTAAATGAAATTGTAAAACAGAATTTTGTGCACAAAAAAACACCATATATTGATAAATTTTGTAAACTGCTTTGCAAGCTATGTGCGATTATGTTTGAGGTAATTTCTTAGAATTTTTATGTTAAACAAACAAACTCACACACACAGCCGATGTTATTTCATCTTATTTATCGCGTTTGCTCACGTTTTCATAAATTTGTTCCACACTTTATATTCGAGATTACATTGAAGTGTGATGGTGAATATGTAAACATTGAATAACTTGATGAAAATATATTTTTCGCTACCATCATATTTACATTTTTTCCTCTTTTGGATAGGCAAATGTATCAACAGTACCTATAAAAGATATTTCAATAATTTGTGTGCTTATGAATAAAATCGGAGGGTGGGAGGGAGGGGTAGAACTGTACGTATGAGGAAAAATCTTATGTAGATGAATTCTTGATACTCGAAGAGTTATGAGGCAACGTTTTACATGTAATTCTGTTGAATTTTTAGGAAGTATCTAACAAATAGTATTTGATCTTTTGAATTATTTATAAAGTGTTATCGTAAATTTCTCTACACTCCATAGACTGGAGTACTCCGATGAAAGTTCATGTGAATAGGTTCGAAAAACGAATGGATATTGATGAATAATATACATTCCACCCTGTCATCGTTCTAGAATTTTTTAAAAACTTTAATGTCACAATAGCTCTTACATGTTTGAAAGCTATTGTGGCTGTATGTTGACAAAGTTTTCAGGCAAAATTTGATGTTCAACGAAATACCATTAATGAATTATTCTCTGTACAATTCTGAGCGTTACGGACAATCAAGTCGAAGCTTGAACTTGTGGCATTCATTAATTATAGAAAGTTGTGAGTATATTTTATTGATGTAATGAATACGCCAACTGAGTTTCAACACGAAACGAAAGAGCTAGTGGGAAATGTCGAGTTTACTATTCAATTACAATAACTAGTTATCGCGTTATTTAGATAAGAAGAAATATAAGTCAGAATATTGTGAAAACGGCAGCATACAAAATAGTGACAAAGATTATCAAATGAATTAATAAAACATCCACGTTCACAGCTTCAGAGTTTGAAAATCATAATTTCAGTCAATAAAATATTCGATGTACAATCAAAACAGTTTTATATCAAATGGAACAACTGATACATGCCAAATATTTATCTAATTAAATAAAAATTGTGTATAGAACTCTCTGAAAATATATTTCAATCATCATCTATCAAATTATTCTGAAAAAGAATACAAAAAATGGTATTCAATTTCAACAATTCTCAATGACACGTTATTATTCTCTTCTTACTTTCAACATCAACAATAGCACGACACGACATCGCGTTAGATAGTTTCATCATCACATGAACACTTAGATACTCAATGCTACAACATAAACACATTTCACCTCATTTTTGTCTTCAATATTTATACAGATGTATTTATAATAAATTTGACATGTCTCTACGCGTATAAAAACATATCCAGGCGTTATATATCAAAATGTTTTACCAGAGGGGACAGTTTGTGTGTGCTCTATAACGTATACAAATACTTGATCAGATTATCATTTTGCGCAGAAGATCGATCACCAAAAGGTCTCCCGTAACCATTCGAATTTCCCAAATACATTCTCACACATCTTTATATCATATATATATAGATATATATGTCTACGTGACAACAGAGAGTTCGGAGCAAAAGGTCCCATAGGGTGGAAACTAATATTTATATACAATAGAGAGGGAGTATGGAAGGGGAGAACGCGTTACAAAAAAAGAAAAAAAAAGAGAGACAAAATGAAAGCAAAAGAAAACCTATTGACTCGTGACCACTTGGCCCTGATATTTTCTTTCGCACGCGCAAAAAAGACACCATCACTCCCTGCACACAGTCGCACCCACACAAACACACACGGAGTGTATGAAGAATGATTAATGTCGATGTCATCTGACTTGTGACCCACTTGTGCGCGCGGCTCTCTTTTGTGTCTTTGATGATAATATATACATATATATTTGTGTTATCATCCATCGATTTCTATTCGATCCAATCGACGGGTATACTGTCTTGAACACACTGAAAAAATGAAAGGATAGAGAAAAGAAGGAAAAAGAAAAATAAAAAAAAAATTCTCCACCCTCAGTGTATTCAATTTATGGGTCAAGAGAGAACTTGGCATCAAATTTCCGTTGATAAAAGTAATTTTATATAATTACATATAATAGTGTATTATGAAAAAAAAAACTAGAAGTGCTTTTAGTCTTTGTTCTTTTTTTTCTCCCTTTTTCTCCTTTTTTTTTTTTTTTCAATAATGATGATGTCAAATATGTATAATGTGGCTTGAGGTGGAGTGCTGAAGAGTATAATCAAGACAATTTTCATCGTATAACATTGCCGGTCAAATGTCACATGAGTATTTCAATGGGTATTTTATACAAAGAGATTTTAGAGACATTATCAATGCATGTGCACATAAAGTCGCAGAATTATATTTTTCAAATGCATAAATATGAATGAAATGTATTTTTAAATTTAATTTATAGATATGAAAAATTGTTTTTATCTACTTCGAGTTGCATTCTGTTTCATGAAGATTGTGAGTTACGTTTGCGCGCAAGCGCCACGCTGCATTCATCTGCTTTGTTTCGAAATTCAAGAATCAATATTTTTCGATACGATATTGATGATCATGTGTAATAAATATTTCTTTTAACATACATTTTGTTTGAAGTTCTACAAAAATACAGATATGTTTAAATAAACATTAAATATATATTTCAATCATTCATAATTCGACAATATTATGACTTATATGCATCAGTAAACCATTTATGTAGCCTGAAAAGATGTTTTATTGTGTAAAATGAATTATTTTTTGGTTCAATCTGAAAGTTTATATCGATAAAGATGTATCATATGTGACAATATATATTTCTGATATGTTTCATCACTCAAGTGCAGAATTATTATTATTTAGTGCAGTAATGTTTTGAGTCTTCGGAAGAATTGAGGCACTGAAAATTTACTGTTACTTCATCATTAGTTTATATGTTCTAAAAGCCCAGATGGAGGTGATAAAATTTAATACCGATAATTTGAGGTTATAGTGTTATTAGTATTTTAGATTTTAGCTTGTTAGTAGTCATGAAAATTGTTCGAGTTTTATGAAGGTCCGGGATAAATGACTAATAATGACAATGGAATATTAGAAGTAAAATTCATTTTAATTGGTGTAATTGGCATTGAAAACTGCTTGGTTACAGATGGATCGCAAATTGAAAACAGATTTCCTTGAATTTCGGAGAATAATGGTCGTTTCCATGCAACAGTGACTGTCGTTAGAACCCCCACAAAATGAATATCGTTGATGAAATTAATTAGGAGAAGTCTTAAAATTTTATTGCTCATATTTTGCTTATTGAAAAAATATAGAAAGTAACAATTGTTTAGTACTATCTTCATTCAATTTTGATACACCAAATGCCAAAGAAATGACGAATTCAAATATAAATCATGAATTCGAATTATTTCACTTGAAATTCTTCACTTCTACACTATAATAATTCATTTTAGCTTTCTAAGTAACAATTCCATCAATATTTTTTCACCTTTGTTACTTTGTTAAATAGATCGAAATAATGATTCATTATTCATGGTTGAGAAGAAGGATGCAGAGTCTATTCGATGAAATGATGGTGTGAAATTGCGAATTGGAATTACGATTGTGTGATCGTAAATCGTGAAATCGTTATAAAAAAAGAAATTAAGTTCACCTCACAAATTAAAATGCGCTGCCACTATGAAGAAATTTTTTAGTATTTTTCAACAATCATAAATTTGAAATAAAATTATCCTTCATCACTTTCGTCTTGAAATGTCCAGTGGTAAAATAGCGGAAAACGACTTGCGCAAATTTGCACACATTTTCATTGAGCTTTCAATTCCTTCTGCGGGGAAATGAATCACTGTAACTATTTGATAGGAAACATCTGAGTCAGTGACAAAATATCATCGAATTATTATAATTGCAAATGTGCATCTTGAATTGCATTATTATTAATAAAGAGGGTTATACTTAGTGCAAGTCTTGTTGAATTTGACAGATTTATTAGAAATTCTTCAAAATATTTGCTGGTGGTTAATGGCATTTGATGAATATCAACGAAGACATCAGCTGTCATCAATAAATCTTTTTTGTTTGTTTCCAATCGAAAGTTCATTCACGAGAAATAGAAATTTGTCAATATTTAATGATCTTTATTTGAGACAGACTTTTCTTAGATTTATTGATTCTCTCGATGCACGTGTCAGCGTTTTCGAGTACGATATTTCATTGACGTTGATGAAATGAATCAATGAAGAACAATTAGTTTATTATTGATGACAGATTAATATTCTCTATCGGTTGATAAATATTCAATTTTTGTAATCACTTCCATTCGAACAAACAAATGATTCAATGTCAATATTCTTTTATTGACTATTGATTAATGCCTTCATAATTAATGAACTCTCTGTTCATCAGAATTTTTCGCTTTGCACTTTTATAGAGGAAATGAACCATTTCAAAGCGCTGCTTCGTATAGGCTATGCTCATATTATCATATTAATTTGCATCATTGTATCAAAATACGTCTGCGAAATTTTCCCTGGATTCACTTCAATGGAAATAATTGAGGTGTGTGCCGCGCTGCAAATTTAAGTGTTTTCAAAATGTTTCCTTTCTCATTTATTATGTCATAGTAATTGTAGTCACTCTCAAGACCCTCAGAATCGTTCCATTATCCTAGTGGGTGATTAACAACGAAAAAAAACTTCAAGTGCTCCAACGTTGACAGCATTTGTAAACAATTGAGTCTGCACTGCTTGTCAATTAGCGTTTTTATATATACTACGTGCAACAAATATTAGATTATAAAAAATCCTAAATTTTTAAGTGATTTTTTAAAAGCTGTTACTTTGTAAAAAATAATCATGAAAAAAAAGAAGCTAATTGAAGTCGAATACATAACCTAAGAGAGCTTTCAAGTGGAATTTCCAAAAAAAATATTTGAAGTCTGTGGACTGGCTGAAAAAAGCAAAAATTTGGAATATATTTTTCTGCTGGTTTTTTTATAATCCTTCAAAGATAGTCAACAATAAACAATTTCGTGTTTCACATCTTGAAACTAGAACCTTCGAACTTCAATTTACATTTTTCTGAGATAATTTTTTGCAAAGTAACAGTTTTTCAAAAATCACCTGAAAATTTGTAATTTTTTTAATCTCCCAATAATTGTGTCGTGTATATTCCGATAAGTTTGCTCATCAATATCTACTTTGTTGTCCTTATAAATCATGTGATCGATAATCAGATATTGATCATCACATTCATTTATGTATTATAATGAGGTGTTTCACTTCTTTATTTATGCACAATATAAATTTTATTCTCAAATAACAGAAATCGCTTCAACTGCTAATAATTCTTTGTATTCCATTCGTTTTATCAGATTTTCTGAATTTGCCTACCTACTAAGAATCCTAAATTTCAATAATGCCTATTTCAGTTAGAACAAATTAATCACCAAGAACTAGTCATTAATTATCAATTGATTTACATTTGATTGACCTATCCACTCAAAATATTACTGATTCTTTAGACATGGGGCTGCATCAATCACTAATTAAATATTGATCAACTATTCAGTTTTTCATATTTTCATCTATCACTGCAAATAATAGTATTTACTGAAATTCATTCCCAATGTATGGAAATCCCTTTTTTTTCTTTTCAAATTGTTCCAACCATGGAATAAAAGGTGATCGAAATTGTAAGATTAAGTACAAAATCAAAATGGGCATCGGTAAGCAATATTTTAAAATCAGTAAAAAAAAAAAGACATGAAAGGAATTGGAGGAAACCCAATTCAAATCATGATCTGAAGATAATCAATGATAGACTCTGCATCACACATTTTAGAAAGGTGGGATATATAAAACGAAAATAATGAAAAGGGAAAAAAGCACCAGAGACACTCACACATACGCACACACCCCATATAACACAATATTCCTTGAACCCAATGAATGATTTTCCCTTACAAATCATCGACGCGATAACGTGGGCGCTGAGCGTGAAATTCCTTTGGCTCCCCCAGGCAGAACCACTTCGTTCTTTTTCTCCATTCCCTTCTAAAACTGCGCACTCACTATCACTCTCTTTTTTTCAGTATACATACACATACATACAGCTTTTTTGCCTACTATATCTCTGCACCATCTCCTTCACCCACTTTCAAACGAGGCAAGAAAAAGTGAAGCGTTGATAAAGTCCTAACGAACGTGGTAGGTTGATGGTGGCGGGTTCTAGCCCCTTGCCCCAACGTCTCTCCGTGGCACGTTAGTTGATGTAGTCTTTCGGAATGAGATGGAGCGAGGGACAATAGACTGAGAATGATAGCGGATGAAGGACTGAAAACGAGCATTCAATCTTTCTGAAATTTTGTAAAGAGACAGAAGGAAAAATTCGTGGAATTGAATAAAAGTGTATCAGAGAAATGAAATAAATTATATTGCATTTTTAATATATCGCTTCAAGTCATTACCATCTTGTGGAAATTATGGTAATGAGATTGTCACCATTGGTGTAGTTTTTATCGTTTTTTTATAATTGTTCCTGTTATGAAATTGAATAGAAAAAAAATAGGTTCTTTCAGATTCATCTGTATTTATCAATGCAAAGTATCGCAGTCATCTCTGAAACAAATGCGAATACTCCAATTTCCCATGAGTCTCTGATCCTATAGATATTTTTAGGACACTTGAATTTGTAGTGATGGCAAAATTATTCTGCACGTAATCTAAGTATCAATTCAACTGGCAGTGTATTTTTCCCATGGCTTTCACTGTGAGTGAATTGAATAAGAATAGTATTGAAGTGATTTTATGTTGCTATTCATTTCCAATAGGAAAAATATTATTTGTGATATTTTCAAAGTTGCATGCGTTATTATAATTGAATTTTTTAGCACTACAGTTCTTTGTAACAGTTTTGATTTACTGAAATTGCCTTCTAATTTGAATATTCATAGAAGTAATTATTCAATTTATGGCCGATCAATAGAGCATGTAATATAAATTTGTGATTGTGTTTTATGTTATACAAATTCTTGCTATTAAATTAAATGTCATTTTCAATATGCCACATCCCTGGTTGGCGACTTTTTCATGCATCATCATAAAATACAACGATCGATCATTATACACGTCTGAAATTTGATACAGTAATTAATTATGGAATCGACACTTTCTGGTATGGGTTTTTTTATGTTTATTCTTTTGTTTGTTCTGTTGTTGTTCCTCTTGTATCGTAAACATGAATGAGTGAAGACATCTGTAATTTAGTTTCTATCTATTGTAAATATATTTTACTGATGTTCAAGTGTGTAATATCTTTAATGTGTTATGTAAGTATTAATCAATTCATAAAAATAAAATTCATCAAAATTGTCTATGATACTTTTTATACGAAATTGCAACTTTAGTAACAAATTAGCATTTACAGTTATAATTCATCATAATATTCCCATGCGTTTTGAATCGCTGTGTGACAGTGCAAACTCTCACTTTATTTTGTATGAAATGTTGTTCTTCGCGCCAGAAATGTCGTCTTCATTGAGAAAAGTTGGATAAAAATTACACTGATACCAATGACGACAAAATATTTTTATTTTTTTACATTACTAATGGTTGGTACGAAATATAGATGAACTTCTATTCCAAAATTATTCGGGTTGAGACATGATATGCATGAAATCATTATGAAAATAATCATTTGTTCCGAAATATTTTTAGATTCTACAAAGTAAATAATAAAATTAAATAAAATGGACTTGAATCGTGATGTACAAAAGTATCCGGGAAATTTGAAAAAATATATGCATTAAAATACTCTGCAAACCAGTCGAGTTATTCGACCCAACGAGAAGCGAATTTTTTTCATCATTCTACAAATTTTCATAAGACAATTAACATTCTTTATAAAAATCATTTCTTGTGAATCACTTCCCATACAGTTACATCGAATAAATCCAATATAATTTATTTTTTTCACTCAACCGTTGACAGAATGTGTGGAGATCACGTCATAAACCATTTAAACCATATAATAAACGACAGCGAATCGATTCATGCGAGTCAACGATGAGGGTACTCATTCAAATTAGCAGTTTGATTGCTCGTCGCATACAACCACTATAAATTATTTTTCCTTTCCGAAATGAATAGTAATACAAACAGTTCGTGATATTATTTAAGTACATATTTGATGCATAAATATATACACGAATAGTTGATAGCAAATGTTTTTGTTGCAGGTGAGGTTGAACGACTGCTACGAGAATTTCGTCAGAATCAAGAGTTAGTGCGCGACATTGGTACTCACAACTATCAGATAATCTATCCAGTGCAGTTACGACATCACGAGAAAATGGGGATATCCACGAGAGAGGCGGGTTCGCCCAAGGTAAATCTCATATATATATATATATATATAAGATCTCAGTCGCGCAATTCACTTTAGGAAATCCTCGAGCACATAATGTATATATTTACTGAGACGAGAACTCTGATCAAACTGACATTTTTCAAAGTTCCAATTCCCATCTCCATGTACGTTTTATCACGGAATTTAATCCACATATATATTTTTCTCCCGTTCACTTTGTGAAGATTGAAATGTTTGTTTTGCGTTTTCATTTACTTCTGTTTTTTTTCTCGAATTCTGAAGAGCATGAATTTTTTTTTTTTTTTTTGTGATGACAGTGTTTGAATGGGTAGGTGGTTTTCGATCCATTTAAAGACACTTATTATGCTACGCTGGAAAACATCTCTCTGAATAAGATTCAATGATTTATAGAGGGCAATTGCTGCAAGCTGAAGTCGTATTGATGTATCAATTATGACTCTAAAAAAAAGTTCATAATAGTTATCAAAAGCTTTTGAAAATAGACCGCCATATTTAGGAAAGAGAAATTCTTGAATCAATATTGATGTTTATAGTTTAAAGATACATTTTTTTTCCAATATTGTCGTTCAATAAATTTTCTGAACCCATTAAATTAAGGAGACTTACTTAATAAAACAATTTATTTTAGAATAATTTCAGTGGATCCCTCCACCAGTGACCTCGGAATTAAACTAAGCATTAGAGACAAAGAGAAAATAAATATAAAGAAATTCATTAATTGTTGCTGGATTTAGTCTACTAATTGCACTTAGTTTCATTGGCGTCCGTAATTTTCGTTCAATTTCCCAGTATTCTCATTAACGACAGTAACCTCAAATAAATCGAATATCCATAAACACAAAATTAACTTTGGAAAAACGAAAGAAGAAAATGCATCTATTTGCCTGAATAGTTTTGTTATAAATAACAAATTGAAGAATCGAAATTTTAAAGCTCAATGACAAGATATTTTTGGTATTAAGCCACAATATAATTTTCAGTATATTTCCAAATTATTTTCTATCAAAAATTCAAGGTTATAAGATATAAAATTCTTCCTTCTGACCAAGTAGATGAAGCACTTTTTGTTTCTAAATAATTTCTATTAAAAAATGTATATACAGACCAAGTTCTGAATATGAAAGCAATTCGTCTTCTTTAACATACTCGAACATCTGCCCTCAATTGTTTCTGCCACTTGAGATTACAATTTCCTTCCCTATAAAAAAATGTTTTATTACAATTCCTTACACTAAGTATGAAAACAAAAAATTCGAATGATCGTTAATGTTCATCCAAGCTCAAACACTGCACTGAAAATAGTAGCAATTGTCACAAAAGCGGCAAATGGTCACTAATGGAAGCATGGACGCTAATGGCGTCATTTCCCTTATACTCTTCAGAGTAAAACAATTTGTCTATGTATTTTTGCAAACAGTATCCTCAAAGGGGCGGTTATGGCGATGGATATCAAACTGCACGAGGAAGATCAAGAGTAAGTAAAACAAAAACATTTTTTTTTCACCGATAGAATTAATTGTAAAAAGAATATTTGAATTTTTTTCTTTCTTCATTTTTGATTTTATTTATTCTTCTTTCAACAGGCAGGAAAACATTTTCATCGGACGTCACTCTTGATAAAGGCCTTCAACCACAGATTTCGTCTAGATTTAGAACTAAATACGTAAGCACAACAATAAATATAAACATAGTAATAAATTCCAACATTTATATATACTCAAGCACTTAAGTTCGTGCAGTGGAATAGTACAGGTCAATCATTGTTCAGACACACGCGAACATTTCTCTACAGTGCCCTCTCCCATAAGATAAATCACCGAAGGTAGAGAGTGGAAAATAAATTATCTCATCATTAGTACACTCACAGACTTGAAACACAACACAATTCACACGCACTCACTTTCACGCACATGTTTATATGTGTACAATGTGTGATTATATCTCTTTCACGTATGCTGTCCTAGCTCTTTGTTGTGCACATCGATCTGGTGTTTTTTTTTTTACTCACCGGAGGCTAACTAAAAGCCGGAACGTATATATTCATCGCTGGGACACGTTAAATTCCCCACAACCAAGCTCAATCGAAATCCGTTGAAACTTGCGGTCTAATTAGCGTTCAGAACACCTTAATTAGCTTGAGAGTAAAAAAAAATTATAAATGTGCATTATGATAATACGATGCCCCTTTGTTTCCAACTCTATTTTTCTCATCACATTTTAATATTTCATTTCAATCTATATTTTTCTTTAAAGATGATAATCTTTATCTCTAACAATTTAGTTTCGAGCATTTGTTTTAACTTCCAGATAATGAAAACGGAGTAATTATCATCCTGTAACTTTATTCTACTTTAGACGTTTCCGACTGATGTAGGGATATAACTTAACTGAATGTTTGTGACTCAGTTTCCTTTGAGAATCGTTTTTGTCCATTTGTGGCATCAATTTTCCTTCGAAAAACTCACTAGAATTGTTCGTCAATTTGATTAACTCTTTCGCTTTCACTGATGCAATGTGTATACATAAGAGAAAAAATATTTGTTTTTTCAATTGAACTTTGTTGGGATCATGTTCTTCTGTTTACTACATTTTCAAGAGAAGAAGGAAAGAAGGAATTCAACTCAGTTTGATCAAGTGATTTTTCTTTCTACTTTGTGTTCTTATCATTTTAATTTGAATATGGATTTAGAATTCATGCCATGCTCGAAGTTCCATATTTTATTATATTCAGATCAAAATTAGAGTTGAAATTCTGAATTTGCGTTCGTTGATTCGAAATTATAGAATTATTCATGGGATAATTTGTGGTTCCATATGATGTAGCGACAATTTACAAAATTATTGTCAATATTTCGTGCAAAATCATTTTTTTCCACATGCCCCACTTGAAAAAAAAAAATGAAATTGTAATTCAACATTCTCCAGTTCGAATTCTCAGATAGTACGAATTCCTTATTTTTCCCTAGTTTCAACACTTCAAACTGAGTTTTCAAAGTCAACGAAAGGATGAGTTTGATTTGCATCAATTGAGGTTTCATCCTGAATCATATTCTGAAATTCTTCAAACATTACATACAACATTTCAATACTCTCAAACGATCTATGCCTCATGAATAGTGGCTCACACTCTACCACAAAATATATTTACTAAAACAAAAGCGAATTTAAGAAACAAAACTTTCGCCGGGAGAAGAATTGACACTCAGTTTTATATCGATTTTAACAAGTGATAAACTATTTCGCAATGGATCAAAAATGTTTGCATATGTAGAAATAATTTTTACAGTTTGCATCAAGAGTAACGCGATTCATATTATGACATGTTGATAAAATATTTTTCGTGAGAACAGGTTTCATCAATTTTCCATATTTTTATCAAAAAATTTCCAACACGCTCAACTGGATTATTGGCTTTGCATTCACTTCACTACCTGAAATTGAGCTACTCAAAGATAAAATTAAAATCCAACTAGTCAATCAACTTCTGGAAGCTTCAGTAAAAAGTTGAGTTGGATACTCATGGAGTTATACTGAATTGATCTGTCATAAATTCTTTCAGTACTCATAATGTATTGGTACTTCGCCATAACGTATCGTATATCTAAAAACGATCATAACCACGCTGAGTGCATATTTATCCATTTTGTTCAATGAATTATATAACAATTCACAATTTATGTCTATGATGCTGAAGAAATAATATGATACAAAATTCCTGAGCCACAAGTACAGTTTAATGTCTTGATACTTCTTTGATGTCTTCCATGGCATACTCAAGGGAATCATAAAAAACAACTGTAACCTTGCGACAAAAATACGAAATGTTTTTTATTTAGACTAATCAATTTTTCAGTGCCATTTTTCAGTTGAAGAAAATATTTTTGTAAAAATAATTTATCCAATAATGAGCAGTTGACATTGAAATATGTTTTCAACATAAATTAACAAATCACACAAACAATTTCATGATTTAGTGCAAACACTTAAAATCAATTCGGATTAAATATTCACTAAAAATACTGAAAACGGAATAGGCACATTCAATATGAATAATCTAAACAAAAGAACTTTTTAGTTCATAGTCAGCTTTTTCCAATATTTAATTATAGAATGAGGAACGAAATATGGGAAGGTAATCATTTCAATCGCTTCGAAGATGATGGAGGGAGATAATAATCACCAGGAGATAGGTGTGATAATTCTTGATGGATTGTGTTTCGAAGGGTTAAATTTAGAATCAGTTTGACTCCATTTCCACTACACTAAAGATAGCTGCACATTTGTACAATTAATATGGTTACATAATGATTTCAGACAACTGTTAGCACCGAATTTGATGCAAAAGGATTATTTGAGTCATGCAGAACAAGTGACCAAACAGGTAATTCATTTCATCAATTCTCAATATCATTGAATTAATTGTGTACAGTTGTGTGCAACGACAAAATTCATTGGATATTGTGGTAAGATAACAATTGAAAATCCATTCATTAATTTACAGGAAATAGAACATTGTTATTATCATGGTACGGTGAAGGACTATCCAGGTGCAAGCGCAGCTTTTCACACGTGCAACGGTGTCAGTGGTGTTATACACTTAGGCAATGAAACGTTCGTCATTCAACCATTCTACGGCGGTGACTTGTCGGTCAGTCAAGCTGTTCAAAGCGTTCAATTTATTATTTATTATTTTTCAATCTCAAGATTGATCACCGCTGTGATAAGTCGAGAAAAATTTGTGCTTTACTATTTTTCTATTAATATCTATCAATATTATTCAACACAATCACTCACAAGCAATCTTTACACTACAAGAGAAAATATCCACAAATCAATAGTAATTACGTTCTTGAACATGAATGATTGCAACCAAGATAAGAATTTCTTATTCAAGTGTAGATGTGCCAGTGAAAGATGCTTTTCAATTTACAAATTGAATGATTAATTTGTGGACCATTCAATCTGATCAATTTACATCCTTTAATTCTTCTTTGGAATTGGTTCTACTACTTCACATAAAATTGATAACGTTATTGCATTTGTTCATATTGAATTTGAGAGCAAGAATATAATTCTCTGCATAAAGGATATTTATTCATCAGTGTAAACAGTTTTTGTTAAATACACATCTAAAATTAATTTTTATTGAACTGGTCGTTGGAATACAAATTGCAAGAGTAGTAATTGTATCGGCTCGTCACAGTGCTGATCTTTTTCAATATTGAAAACTGTATTCTAGTTCATTGCCAACAACTCTTCTCTAATCAGGATAGAAGAATCAAAATTTTTCATTATTGTCCATTGATATAACAAATAATTCCACTTCAATTTGAAGTTCTACTTCATCAAATTCAACAGCAGTTTCTTTTATAAAAATTCAATGGGATTGATGTATTTCTATCATTATCTCACATTTTGTAAAAACAATTTTATAAAACTAGTTCAATAATTCTGATTTAGTATTATAAAAAATAGAAAATTTACAAAAATTTGTCAGAAAAGTGTGAAAGAAAGAGTTGACAAATACCAATTGTGATGGCTCTTTTTCCGGGCGATTGTATACACGCGATAGATTCAATCTCTTTGGTATCTTCTAGTGCATTTAAAGGGCTGCATGATAGTATATATATACAAGTACATATGTATTGATGTATGTATGTGTACAAGAGTAGATAGTTTCAAAGCACGTGCGGCGCCAAGTGAACGTGGAAGAAGGTTATCGTTGAATATCAACTCTATATGCACAACTCTCCTTTAGCAGAGACATCCTCACGTTATATTTGAGGCAAGAACAAAGGCTAACAAAGGCTGTGGCAACGCAGAAAATCTCGAACGACGAGTTGTGAAGAATCGCCGGCAAAAGCATGTTCTCGGCCTATCGAATATTATTGGAGATCGATACAAGCGAGATGTGCGTGAAGCAACAAAGTACATCGAAACTGCCATGATGATTGATAAAGCTATGGTAAATTATTATATTAAGCAGAAATAATCCAAGATAATATTTCATTTTCGTTGTCATATTCATCATATTTTCATTGTTCATATTTTTAATTGTCATTAGCATCGGTTTTACTCCTTTTTGATGTTCGTTTTCTGCATTCATCATCGTATAATTGAGATGTTTTTTTTTTCTGATTTCATTCGACAGTTTGATAAAAGGAACGGCAGTAGCAGATCAGAAGTCGTTCACGATGCCATCCAAGTCGCAAATATTGCTGATCTTGTGAGTTAATTTGGAATCTGCATATTATTAATAAGAAATTTGTTGTGGACTCTATGGAACTTTTATTGAAAATGAGGTAGATATAAGAGTACAACTGGGCCATACGTGAATATTTATTTAATATCAGTTGCTGTTAAATTAGATATCAGCTGATGATAATATTTGGGAATTCTTCGTTATTGTATTCATTATGAAATGTGAATATAGACATTTTAATGGATATACTAATCGTTTGCTTCAGACTTTTTCGACAGCATGATGGCGTGTATTGAAAGTTGACGTTGAAACAGACAGGCGAAGTGACTGATACCTGATAGAGGTTGTACATGTCATGTTTCATTGGCACGAGGGTTTATTCTATTCTGTAAAGCCGATATATAAAGACTAACTAAGAGAAAATCAATTATTATTCGCGTCAACAGAAAAGTCAAAGTTTGAGATAGTTAACCTACATAGTTAACTTAACGAGATATTTTTCTTTTGAATCTAAAATTAGAAGTTGAGACATGCCAAGGAATACGGAGAAAATTACGATCGGAATTATGTTTGTTGTATTTTCCTTTCTCATTAGTTTTCAAAATGAAAACACTTCTTATGCCAGCGCTTGATGTGATGTTCTGCTTTCAATGTTTCTTTTCATGTCTACAGTGAATAATTTTGGTTGTGGATATGCCCATTATCCAACCGTACATGGAGACTATCGTTGTGGACAGACATAAATTAATGTACTGCCTCAAACAATGCCATGTGGACACGAATATTGTGTGGTTTCAGCGCTATTTCATTTGTAATTTTCATGTCAGCAGGCCTTTCATTTTTAATTTCTTCGTTGGACAATTGTCTGAACATACTTGCGGACACTATCCCCTTCTTTTTTTATTGAATCTGATTGATTTATTTTTATTTGAATGGCCATGTACTTCTCATACGTCACAGGAAGTTAATGTCCGAAATAATGAGAGTTCTGTTGAAGCTGCTTATGGGGAATAATTTTCTGAAATCAAAAGTCTGATTTGTGGTTATAGTTAATTGGGAGTTTCACCGTGTTTTCTATGGAATTGCATTTTTCCTTTATCAATTTCCATAAAATTTACTGCCATATTTTTATGATTGTTATTTACTTTTTATTGGAACAAATTTCTGAGTCATAAATCTCTATTTAATTGTTGTAGCTGTTTCTAATGAACTCATGAATCACGTGAAAGTGACTACAATGTCAACAATGGTGAAAAAAGAAAGTACAATTTTTCAATGTTCAAAAATTGGACACAATTGGTTTCATAATGTCAAGAAATTGACACTTATCAATTTCAGCGTAGGATAGTTTTTCAAATCCACTTGGAACCAGAAAAATAACCACAAAATCAGAGTTATATTCTACTGCCAAAAGAAAATGACTAAATAGATATCTTCGATGACTATAAAATGAGATTGGGAATCAAATTTTCGGAAATTCAACGTTTCAAGATTACAGATAGAAAAGCGATACCATTGAGAAAGCTCTCAATTGGAGAAGTTTGAAAGGCATCCATATTTATGTATGCAACTTCTTAGATAAACCCATACCTAAATGTATCTCCCACATTTCAACTTAGTTTATCTCGACAACCTATGGATTAAGGTCCAACTAGGGGTGATATAAGAAATGATGCAAGTTTAGGAAGGGGATTTAGAGACTGCAGCCGTCGAATAAAACTAGGATTCCCCATGGTCTAGCAGAGGAAAATGATGATTAATACTATACTAATAATTCCATAGAACTACTCGATCATCGAAATCAATTAGTTTACATAAGTCGTTTTATCTGAGATCGAGAAATAGTTGAAATGATAAGTACGAACAATGTTTTCTATGAATCTGTACTTCCATTCAGCAATTAAAAAACTTCCGAATTGAAATGTTGAACGTAAAAATATAAAAATCGTTTTATCAACGTTTCGCGGCATTAACTCAATGATATAAAAACTTTGGGATACAAATATTAACTGTCAATAATAAAAGCAGCCAATGAAAAGTGGAGGATGCATGACTGAATCTTATCAACAATCCAATTCTTCAAATAGATTCATGAACGTGTTTATTTTCCGTATGTAACTTAGGGCGAATGAACAAATTTTTCTTTCTTCAACCACAATAAATGTCGATTCAAATATTTTTATTGTTCATGACTTATCAATTGGATGTAAAATGAATTGCAATAATTGAATCGTTCATAAAAGTCAACCGGTCACTCTGGGGTTTGGTTGTTTGGTCTGGTTCTTGGTGTTATTTTTAGCAATAATTCACCATTTATCATCCAATTTGTCTTCACTTTTGTACTTCATAAATACAAAATATTATTTCAATTGACATATAGACAGATGTGATTATTTTTGAGACGATATTATTTCAATATTCGAGAACTGAAGGTTGGTGAGACTTTGATAGAGATTTATAGTTGACAGTCTTGTGTAACCACCCAAGTAAATATTCAAGTGGGATAATAGATGGGAAGACAAATACTTAAATTGTTCAGTTATAATATTTTTCTTCCTATCTATAATCTGTATAGGGACTCACATGAACATATATATGAAGAATAAAAATTCGTATTGGACTTTTTACTGATAATTTGTTGTCGTTTGCTAATGGGACAATCAAACACCACTTCCCCAATACGCGGAAAAATAAAACTATCATTTCCGTTCACGTCATCAACATACATTAAGGCTATTTTTCTTATAGGTAACAAATCATTCTTGAAAATTGAGAATCGTAGTAAGGTAATCATGCAAAAATAGGGTTGTACCTGTGTTTGTACTTAAAAAATCGAAAAATAATTATTTTTCACTCTTCTTTTTTCCAATCCATTCTACTCTTCAGTGCATTAATGAAAAGGAATCAAATGAGCGCCGGAAACGATGGGGTTTTGTAGTACTTATATCGATTTTAATACCTAGAAAATACTGTGTTTGATAAAGTTTCTTCAAAATTTTCATGATGTGACATTTCAAGCCAATTGACGTAATTTTTCTCTTTGAAATTCATAATAAGAAGAAACAAAGTGAAAAAAAATTACTGGAAATATCTCGCTTAGAATATTCTTTCAATTTGTTTAATTATTTTTTTTGGGAACTTGAAAGAAGAAAAATATGATAATATTAAAGAAAATTTTTTTCCACAGTTATATCAGTTTCAGAATCTATTTTCATTCTGTGTTTTTTTGGATATAATTCATCAATTTTTCGATTTCTCATATGCAAAAATCGGTAGAGCCCTATTTTTGCATAATTACCAAACAATTTTTGTAGTTTTATCGAATATTGTCTGTAGCAAAATCTGCATCTTGAATTTAATATAAAAAATTTTTACATGAGAAATTCATGGAAGTACATGATAAAATTTGATACTGATGTTCCAAATGTGTACTTTTCACTTAATTTTTGACTTCAGAATATAATAGAATATATTTCCTACAATATTTTTTTTTTTATTAAATTGGGTTTTCTTTCGCATCTCAGCTAAAATCCATTTTGTACATAGAATATGGTCATTTAGTTTTCCAATTTTCGATCAAATTTTCAGGGTATTCAATAGAGTATGGAAACATTTTTTGATGAACTTTCATATGTCACTTCACTAAACCATTCAAATAAAAACAACATTCATTATAAATAATGTAGAAGACAATAAATTATCAATATAATTTATGTGCCCAGTGTGCAAATTTTTGAACATTTATATTTATATTCTCTATTAGGACAATGAAGATCATTTAAAATCTCTCATTGTAACATATCAGGCAATGCCATTGCGTCGTTCAATTATTTTTTTTCCAATTGCATGTAATAAAGAAACCCCACAAATATCATCTCGACTTACACGTTGGAGTTCTTAATGCCTCAAATATTCTTTTCTCTATCACAGTGAGAAATGAAATTAAATTCAGCAGGATTCCATTATATTTTATTGACATTTCTTCATCTGCATTCAATTTCAACATCAATTTTCTTTATTTCCTTTCAGTATTTCCGTACGTTAAATACAAGAGTTTCAGTGGTTTATATTGAAACATGGTCAGGTGGTAACCGAGCTGAGATTTCTTCAGGTATGGAGATTGGACGTGCATTGCAAAACTTTAATGACTACATTGTGAGAAATATGTTTCAAATATCACAGGACACAACTCAGCTGCTGACGTAAGCATTATTATATACAGAACAATATACAGTAGATATATAATCCCTATCATCTATTTTTCTTTTCTCTATTTATCTCTGTGTCGAGTCAATAAAGAAAATAAAAACGTATACAACAAAAGCCAGAAAAACAGAAAAACATGGTGAGAATTGTGTAAGATGAAAAAAATTGAATACGAACTGAAGAAATAGATGCTGTATTGGCAAATAGAAGAAAAAAACGGCCATGTAGCAGAAGGCAACTTTTTCTTCCTCTTTGTCCTTTTTTTTTTTTCGTTAACAGGGTGACACGATAAAGCGACTGATTTAACCCCCCTGATAAATACCCTCATATATTTGTTTCATATCCTTCTCGCAGTGTTTCTCACTCTGTTTCATTTTGATTCTCACACTTATCCTCGAACTTTTACAATTTCACGAACCAAACTTTCTTTGCTATATAAAACAAAAATAAAAACAGTATTCATTTTTGCAGTGGTGAGACATTCCAAGGTGGTGAGTCGGGTATGGCCGTACCGGAAACTGTTTGCAGTTCAAAATCTGTTGGAATAAGTGTCGATTTGAACCCCTATGAACCGCATCTGTTAGCTGGAACGATGGCGCACATGATTGGCCACAACATTGGCATGCGTCACGATGATGGAAGTTAGTATAAAAAAATTTATATTCATATACAAATAGATAACGAGCAATTTGCTAAGATACTTGTGCGATATTTTTCGAGGATGAAATAAAGAAATATTGATGGAAAATTGACTTAATTTTCGGCAGGATCACGAGAAAAATGTGATTTTTATTTGAAATTTATAAATTTTAATATTTAATGGAAGAGTGTCTCAATGTTCAGTAACTCAATTAAAAAATTACATCAAGTTTGTAATTTTCCTCCGTATCAATGACGAAGTAATTTTGAACTCCATCAAATCTGAAAAACAAAATGAAATATTATTCTTCGATTCCCATAATTCTACACAGTGTACGAAACATTCTTGATTCGAATGTGATTGAAGTGTTAAATTTGATATTTTCCAATTGAGAGGAAAAATTTCTTGTTTCGAGTATAATACGCTTACCATAACGCTCTGAATCCCAAGGTGATTCGTCAACACGTGTTCAGAATAACTCTAAATAATTTAAGAGGTATCAAAACTTGGAAATGACAATTCTAACTGAACCAGAAGTGGTGTGTCAATAAATCATAGAAATTCTGTTTCATCTTCGTTCAAACTGAATGAAGAACGTATCAAATCTAAAATTCCTTACAGTAATTGTACATATTGCGCAATTGTCCAACACACTATGACGTTGAAACAATTCAATCTCAAAGACTATAAGAATCAATCTCTCACTTAACGTCATTCTTCTATTTTGAATGAACTGGTGAACTCAACAAACGATAGAATATTCTCCATATATACAAATATATATGTATATAAATATTTATCACCTATGCTATTCACTTTGCACAACACTATTTCCATTATACGAGTCCATTTTGTAAACAAGCTGTTGTCCCACCTATTTACAGGGGAAAATTGTCATTGTCGTGACTGGCATGGCTGTATCATGGCACAGTCAATTGTCGGCGCTGAGAATGTCCAACCCTACAAATTCTCTGAGTGCAGTAAATCGGATTACGAGGGTGGTCTGAGGGACGGACGTGGTATATGTCTGATAAACAAACCGAATGAGGTGAGAGAACACATATAAAACTCGACTGAGTCACTTCAATAAATGTTCAACACAAAAATATTGTTACACATTTCAATGTCATGTTTTATCTCCTGAAATGTTTTTATATGTGCATATATAAATATATAGCTATTTGTATTTCTGTGTGTGTGTATATAGTTGGAAAATAGATCGTGCGGTAACAGGGTAATAGATGATGGTGAACAGTGTGATTGTGGTACCATTGCTGAATGTCCAGACCTTGATCCTTGCTGTGATCCAATCACATGCAAGCTTACATCAGAAGCACAATGTGCCTCCGGCGAATGTTGTGATAACTGCAAGGTATATCTCATCTAATAATTTTCATCATTGCATAATTTATTTCCAGGTGGTTGCAGTGATTCAGGTATTTCAGTATCTCGTGAACGAAAATACATCATCAATGATTATGAATTTATGATTGTTTCATTGATGAATGTGATATTCAAGATGAGTAAATTGAGATAGTGTTCATATTGATTCCTCCAGATTAATTGAGGTGCTCAAGAGTCTCGGGGAACTCATTTAATTCGTATGCTGAAAGTTTCAACAGGTTTACATCGTACTTTTAACGCTTAACTTTTGATCAATGAAATTCAGTCTTGGACATTGTATATGAAACAGATGGAACATATCAATGATTGAGATGCATTTGAATTGCTATCAACGATGTTTGATCATGATAAGAACAGAAGGGTGTGTCATAATATGATGTGCTCTTAGAAGATTTAGTGGATGAAGTTTGAGTGTCGTAGCGTATTCATTATCAGAATATTATTAGGACATGATATTCTCGTTGAAGAGAATTCCATATGATTATTCATACATGTTCTTCACATGTGATGAAACTTAATGAATCGAAATCTGTCTGCCTGTGTATGATTCATCTTCTAAAAATCCTTCTTTTCAAAAACGAAAAGGTTAAAATATTGTCCAATTGAATGTCAGTGAGTAAAGCAGCACTTTGATCTCGTCTTTATAGTGTCAATCAGTTTTTTTTTATCTTGTTTGAAATGCACCCGAATCAATCACGTTTCCAATTTCTTTGATTCCTATCAAAAGTCAGAATTTCAACAGGAAGTAGATTCATGTGTAAAGTAAACTTTCCATTACGTCAGTACATTGAATGAATCATCCAAATGATTCATGTATGAAATCTCCAGCCAGACTGGGGATTGAATTCATATTTGATTTAGCAATCCATCTTTGACCTAGAGGTGGTTTACTATCCATCTATTTCCCTATTTTCTCGATGCATCCACTTTCGGAATGATACGTGATACTGGAATAGAACCATACGTTCTATGTTTGACAGCGCCACAGGAATTATACTCGAATATACTGCAACCGCTCCTTCATTATCATTTATCTTCCAAAAAGGGAAATAAAAACAGCACTGATAAATATGTAGAACTGAAATACTTACAGGGAGATCTACCAAAAGATATTTCATCTTTGTCAAACCATTTTGTTCACAACATTTTGAATCACACATTTATTGAGTTGGATACAAAGCTTGGGTTGATGATTCATCACAAAACCTCATTTTCTGTTTAGAACCAGAAAACAGAATGAAGTCCAAACCTTTAGTTTCGATCAATTGTTCTTTGTATATGGGTTGACTAAAATTTGAAAAAAGGGTATACAAATGATGCTTTCAGTCAAACACAAACTTGGCTAGAGATGAATCATCAGAATTTTCCTTCTTCAATTTTCAAGAATGACTAAGGCATTACGTTGTATGCGGGGCTTATATGGGTCATAGACAAGCGGGCAGACAGTAATGCCATGTATTATTTACGTCGACATTGTTGGAAATCGATCATATGCAGTAATTATAATGTCGATTTTCCATTCCCACGAACGCTTTCTAGTATTCTACAAAATATGTACCTATAGCATGATTTGTTTATTTGTTTGGTTTTTTTTCATATGATGCATCTGGGCGGAATAATATTCTCTTCCGTAAACTGAGAACTATCGCTGTAATTGGTATGACCACATACATTTGAAGTCAATGTTCACTGATCAATGATCAAATATATGTAAAACTCAATTCCAATTAGTTTTGTTTGCTCTTTCTATCTGTGGATTCCAATTCAACATCAGCTTCAACACGAAGACTGATCGAAAAAAAACCCCAACTGATTACTATTTCACAAAAGCTTTATAATTATCTTCATAATCTCGTAATGAAATGATATCACCATATAAAATTATGTTATGAAAATCCAAACTCTGCAACCACCGAAAAATCACATTTTTCCATTTGATGCAGATTAATTACCGTAAAATTACAATTTCAAATTCTAAACAGTTGCGTCCACGTGGTTATGTTTGTCGAGATGCGACAAATGAATGCGATTTGCCAGAGACATGTACTGGTGAATCTGGACAATGCCCAATTGATGTTTACAAAAAGAACGGTAAACCGTGCGCTGATGATCATGGTTCTTGCTTCGGGGGTTTTTGCCCAGAGCTCAATGTCCAATGTGCATCTGTTTGGGGCGATGGTGGTTCTGTCGCTGACATGCAATGCTTTGAGCAATTCAACTCCAAAGGTTCTATCAATGGACATTGCGGTACGGACCAGAATGGTGACTATATCAAATGTGAACCAGAGTAAGTTTGTCACAATAAATGTTTCCGTAAAATAAAATCATTGCATAAGATGAGTTTGCTAAATAATCGAAACTGCCTTTACTCTTTGTTGCAGCCGCATTCAATGTGGTTCATTACAATGTCAGAAAGGTAGTAAACAGCCAGTGGTTGATGGCATGGATTCATCATGGACAAAAATAATTACATCAATTAAAGGAGCGGAGTACGAGTGCAAGTGAGTTAAATGAATGATGTATGAATGAACCGATGAAATGTAAATCTTATCTAACTATTTCTTATATTCTGTCACTCTGCAGATCTACAAGTGGTAAAGTCGATGGAAAGGAAGTCCCATTTATGGGACTAGTTCGCGACGGTACTTCTTGCGGTGATAACTTGGTAATTACTAATTCAAAATTACGAAAAATAAAAAATGAAAGCTCTAGGTTATTATTGAACTGATCTAGTACCTTTCATTATACTGTCAACATTCGTATAGTCCAATAGACCACTTTAATAATATCAATGTCCATCAGTTAAGACTATACTGAAAACCGGAACTAAACGAATTGTATATCAATTCCATGCCCATTTTTTTACCCAATCCAATGTCGATCTCACATGGTTCATACTGAACCCAGACAGACAGACAGACAGACAGACAGACCGGTTTGTAACTGTCAAAAAAATATCCATTCTGTAAATTAAAAATGTTACATTATTTGCCGTCAGTCAATGCAAAGTATCACAACTGAAATGTCAAAGTGCACAAACAATCATTTAAATAAAAAACCATCAATTAATACTCACAGATGTTCCAGTAATCCCACTACTACGAAGACTATATTTAAGATTAGAACATGATTATAGCACTTGAATCAAGTATAACGAAACGTCTATCCTTGATTCACATATCCTCCCTTCCTTTGCGACAATATATCCACCAACTCACTTATAGTTATCGCATGATAAATAATCCAAAAAAGTAAAATTGCACATAAATATGACAAAACAATTAATCTTATTTAACATATTTCTCTATTTTCAAATCTGTCAAAATGTCAACCAGATTTGCATCAATCAAACGTGCACGAATGCGTTTCCCTACATGAATTTGGGGAAGTGTCCTACTAATCACAACAACATGGAGTGCTCCGGAAATGGGGTGAGTTATTTGTTAACGGAATAATTGTACCTGATTTCACTATCCAACCACTGCGCATTATGTGACCAAATACCTCGTGCTATCAATCGACATCATCCACCAGACAACAACACATAACACACACATACTCACACACACACACACACACACATGTGCATGCATGCATCCATCTGATAATGACTCGTTATGTCGAATTGAAGACGCATTAAGCGAGAAGGCAAAGGCATTCTGAACTGTAACAACAACACAAACCCACCAGATATTTCTCAGTTGCAAACATTCAGTATAAGGACATATCAATAAATATATTTATATACAATTGTCAATTCTTTGTTTTCCAGGTATGCACTAACGTGAACACATGTTATTGTAATGCCGGTTGGAGCGGTACTGATTGTTCATTAAAGATAGATATACCGACATTAGAACCAATTACAACGACCGTTCAAACACCTGGTAAAACGACTGAGTCATCGTCAAGCAAACATCAGAAGAAAGAGACCCCCTACGGTAAGTCAAACGTTACCATACAAATATTTATTTAATATCTAATATTGTAATTATTCTTTCATCATTGTGCCCATTTCTAGCTGACATTAATTGATGATCCATTATGTTTTAAGGAACTATATTCACATTGAAAAGTACTACAAGTAGCAATCAATAGGGCAAATTTGAAAAATTGGAATTCATTGGCTATTGATAGTTTATTGTTCAAAATAAATTTATTGTGTCATGTCAACTGTTATTATTGGAGATCGATACACAGTTTTTGTAAAGCTATAATCATCTACGCGAAGCTCTGATTTTGATTTATTATATTCTGTCGAGATTATCAATTTGGAAAGTTGAGTAAATAAATCATGAACAATATTTGTCGACAGGTCTATGATGCTGTTGAGATAAACTCGGTGAACGAATTTTCCAATTGAATTCCGGTTGGAGTATCAGAAAAAGTAATGAATGCACAAGATGCTCTAGCAAGTGAATAATCATTATCTGATAGGCATATAATTATTCAATCATTTCCTTTAACATATTTTTAACCATGAATCACAAAATATTCAAATTATCTGATTCATTATCATATACTTGATATTATGCTATTGATTGAATATTTTATAAGTAGGCAACGTAATTGAGATGATAATAATTCAACAACAAACTTGATACGGAAACGATGATACGAAATCAAACTTCTTGTGAATAACATGGGATTATTGATGGATATCCCGAGTCGCTATGAGCAATAGTTTCTTGCAAGCAACAATTTTCTTTACAATATTCGTTCAAAGCATAAGTGTGATAATCCTCATGTATTTGGATACGGAAAATTCGGTTATTTATGATCATTTTTTCTACCCCAGGAGTCTCATAGAATTCTGTTGGAGAATAATAGTGTCTTTGAGAGGCAGGCGATGCAATAAACTCGGTTGTTTCCATTCATGAGAGACTCTTCCTATTGTCGGCTATCTAGAAAAATTTCTTAATTATGACTCGTTGAAAAAATTACTTTTAATTATTTCTTTCGTTATGAGCAAAGCATTTTCAACAGTTTCTCCTGTTTGGGAGCAAACGGAGTTATTCACCCTCGCTATTTTACTCATTTTTTCTTCTCAATTTTTATTTCGTTATGTGTCTCACCTTCTTCACTGATGTGAATTAGGTGGTGTGATGATAAACTTCGGTGATTAAAATGGAGATGAACTTTGATGCACTGGCCAGGATCGAACCCCAATCACTTGGGTGATCGAATATGCTTTGCCAATCTCCGAAAAGTTAGAGTAGGATGACTGGACTGATGATCATTAAGTCCATTGATTATTTTGTAAATGATGATTTTCGGATAAGTCACGTTATGCTTCAAGTTAGTTCTAAAATATTAACTACAGTGCAAGTTATTCGGTAGAAGCATCACCAGATGTTCCTAGCTAGTCTTCGTATCTTCTTGGATACCTTGAAGAGTAAGTACATGAGTGAAGTACAATTTTGAATAAATTTTCTAATGAATGATAAAACCACTTATAACAAAGAGAAGCTAGTGAGAAGTTGAATTCTTCACCCATTACTATTCTTATCCATTTGTGATTACTCGAAGAAGAAATAGATAAAAAGGCTCCTGCTTTAATTTTCAGAACATTTTTTGCGATTTTTTTTTCGTAATTGTACTCATGCATGATGGTAACCAAACTGAATAAGGTTCGAACATCATCTTTCAGAATCAATCGAGAGATTAATGAATAAAATCCATTCATGTCACGAACACTTTTAGAGAGTAAATTTCTGTTTACTCTTAATTCCATATATATTTTGATCATGAATTCTCAAGGACTTAATGTGGAAACAATGAACATGATAATTATCAGAGAATTTTCAGTTCACAATTTTCTTACTGAACAATTAAAATGGGTGATACTGATACGTTCAAAATTTTATTGATTTAAATTAAAGGTTCGCTACAAACATACGTCAATTTGATTCCGATCTATTTTAATTGATGGAACTATGAAAATCAATTGTCATACAATAAAATCTGATTGGATGTGAAAATTCTACACTATTGATTGCTATTATATTAAAACGTTCATTCTCAACAGTCAAACAAGATTAATATTGGATACTAAACTGATAAAAGAATTCACTTATGCCAAATGAAATTTAGTAACAGTCATCAAACTTGTTTATTTTGATTTAATTCAATTGTGATTTATTTGATGAGCCAAATAAATTTTTTTGTAAATGTCAACGAATTGCATTCGCTGTAATATGAACTTAAACGTGAGTAAACCAAAGATACGGAGATTATGTCGATAATGATAATTAAAGATATAAAAACTCCAACGTTCATTTACCAACTTTGTGAAAAATTGAACTAAAATTTCACAACTGTTACCAAATACACATTTGGCACCAATCAATATTGAATCCATTTGATATCGATCAATTTAATGTAACAAAATAACTTCTAAGCACGCGGTAATTTGTTTCAAACAATATCGAAAAGTGTAATAGTTGATGAAACTCATTGCACTCTAACTAACATTGAAAGAAATCTTTCGAACAAATGAAGTTACAATATCAACAAAATTCTTCTATCAATTTACTACAGTCGCTAATGTGATTCAATCACAAGACATGTCATTGATATTAACGAATAATAAAAGTTCTATCATCCATCTGTCCAAAAGTCATAGCAAAAATCAAAAAAACCATTGTCATCGTCAACATTTATTCCACTAGTACTTTTCGATGTGTTTATAAAATGTTGCAGAATAATCCGGTGTAAAAATTGTTTGTATTTATTTTTCCCATTCACTTTTATTTTACCAAAGATATTTAACCAAAATATTAAATCGTGTGTAATCCTGAATATTTATAGGTATCAATCGTCAAATCTCCGAGCTATATGACAAAAAAAAACTGACAAGAGTAAAAATATAGAAAAAAAAAACGGAAAAAAAAACGTTAAATGGTTGGAAATAAAACAAGAAAAGGAGAATGAGGATGAGGGTGAGGGTGAGAGAGGAATAGGAAGGGTGAGATAGAGGTGAAGAGGCAAAGCGTGATGGAGATAACCCACGAGGGATATCCCCGAAGCGAGATGAAACGAGATGAAGCGTGTGAGAGCGACTAGGGATAAACTTTTGCGAAAATATTTGCGGGGACATGGCAGTACTCGGCAGTTTGTTCGATGACGAAGAAAAACTAAGAGAGAGAGAGAGAGAGGGAGCGAGAGAGAACCACAGAGAACACATAAAAAGAGATGGAATATTTCGTTTCTCGAGCGCGAAATTGATTCTCGTTTATCGAAAATACCCGTCATCCGCGTGTGCGAGAAACAAATCCCACCATCACCTACACCAACCACACAATACTCAGACCTGGAACTAAATTAAACGTAAATATCAAGCTCAAAGATATCCCCCATGAACACGAGTATGCACTTTAGAACAGACTATGCATATTCACGTATATATATGTATATATATATGAATAAAATGGCGTAGATAAATTAAATAGTACAATGTTATAGATTGAAAATTTATTGCTTTCAACTTTGAATATTTCATTGACGTAAATAATGTCAAATTATTTTCAAATTCTCATAATTAGTAGAATTATTTTCACTTCAAATATTGTTTGGATGATTTTTTTTTCTATCACTTTTGAAATTTAGTTCCATCCAAATTTATAAATTTTTACAATCAGAATTTTTTATCTCACAAGATTCGACACTTATATGAAAAAATCTAATTATTATCGTCCATTAATCAATCACATAATCAAAAAGTATCTTTTTTATTTTTTAATATTCATCTTTACATCCACCAAAACACACAAACATAAGCGAACAAAAATAGTAGTGATAACTTACCTAATCAATACTATCACGAAAAATATCGAATGAAACAACAAATTAACTTTAGAAAATAAATTAGAAGATTTCGATTGCATACAAGGAAAAGAAGTGTTTACATAATTTTATTGCATTTGCAGATGTCCGGATTTCCGTCAGTCATTTTATTGGCCAATCATTCTATACACTCGCTCACCCCTCACACTAATACAATCACGAACATATATATATATAAATATATACTTTGTAACCAATATCACCCCAGTGCACATCAGGTCGTCATGTAAAATTGATTTCACAGCACGTACTACCAGAAATCCTCACCCATACACCTCATATATATACTTTGCTATAACTCAAGAAAAAAATGCAGAAAAAATAAAATAAAATTCCATCCCACATTCAAATCTGTAGATTTGATATAAAATATTTATATATACGTATATATAACACCATACACACGAAATAATATGAAGAAAAAAGTGAAAATGTAACTGTGTGATTTCGTATTACGCACGAACCACTTTTTTGCGGATTTTACTGTATCAATATTTATCACGAGCGGTGTAATCTCGGTCAACTTATCAAATTCTTCGATCCCGTGCTCTCTCTATCTCTTCCTCTCTCTCTTTCTCCATTCCTCGGTCACTCTTTTATCTTTTTTCTCTTACTTTTTTATCCCCAACTCTCGCAAATGCCCTTTTCTTTTCCCTATATCCCTTTTTTTTCGCCGATAGTAACTCGCTCTCACCGACCTATTTCATCGTTGACCCACGAATTCTCTCTTCACTGCTGCTCTTTTGTTTGCTCTCTCTCCCTCTCTTTCATTCAATAACACACTGTGTCTTGCTATTTTACATTCTCTCTCTTACTCCATCATTTCTTGAAGATAAAATAAAAAACGTTAGTGAAAAACAGGAAGGTGGAATGTGAGATGGAGAAAGGGAAATAATGGGAGGAAGAAGGAGTGGGAGATAAAATAAAAAGGACTCCGGACATTTTTAGGCGCTTGAGTATTCTTTTGGGCCATACCATCAGCTGTGCACATAAAATCTAGCGATTTGTGTTCTTTAGTCCTTTATATAAAGTAGGTTTATTATTCAATTGTATTATAAGTTAGTCTAAGGTGAAAGATTGGGAGCAAAGGGGATTAACTCTTGCTGTCGTAATGCTGTTACTGCTGATGCTGATACCGATGGGATGGAAGAGAGAGAAAAATTTTTCCAAGAAGACGTCAATTGATTTTACTACGATGAACTTTTGAATAATTGACAATGAAACTTTTTTCTTCCTCATATAGTTTGCTGTCATACTGATATATAAAATTATTGTTCTCTCCAACTTTTCTCTACTACAACTTTCCCATTTTATTTATTCACAAATTTATTATTCAGTCAACCAAGAGTTTGTGTGAAGAAATATTGTTTGCTGAACACTGCAGAGATTATTCGAGGAGAAAAATAAATTCGAAATACGATTATAAACAATTTGATCCAATTTCTTCAACACAGATGAACAATTACGAAGAAGTACCAGAATATCAGGATGAAAAAAAAATAAAAAAAAAACAAAAAAAACACAAGCAAATCAACGAAAACAATGACAAGACAAAAAAAATAGTCTCATATATAATGTTTTGCAGGAAGTGTAAACTCCAATCTTAGCACAATGATGATGGTATTTATCCTGCTGAGTGTGGTGAAAGGGGTCTTCATTTGTTTTGCACTAATGGCACTTTGCTACAGGTATAGTAGCAATGAAATAGAACAAAAAATTAATCACAAAACGAATAAGAGGAAAAAAAAAATCATGTGAATAAGAGATCCCACTCGAAACGAGTGAATTTGTCATTAACAGAAGCAAGAGCATAAAAATCGTAAAAATATAAAGAAGGAAACAATAATTGTTCCATTTTCCGAGTGGGAAATCATGACGTGTTTTTTTTTTCTATTTTCTTCAAACACATCAGAATAACTCCCAACGCCTGTCATCATTGAATAAAATATATCGATCGTGCCGTAGCTGAGTGATGAAGGAGGCATCGCACGCGGCCAACGCACTTTACTATTATGTTTATATAAATGTGTGAAATGATTAATTATCATCATAATCATCATTCAATAATTATTTGTGATCATCTGTCATAATATATCACTTTCCATCCAGAACATTTATACATTTTTCATGTCCGCATATTGAAATAACAAACATTAGTATCATTTGTTATTTGTGTCGTATAATGAAATTCTCCTGAAACAAAAGAACCATTTATCTTTCTTTCGTAATATATGCAGATATGAATGTATGTACCGCACAAACATTTTATTATTACTTTGCTCACGTCTCAATCGGTGTATATTTATATATATATACAAACAAATACACTCATATATATATATACATATAACAACTATTTTCCTCCATCGCTATTCGTGTGCAATAAAGAATGATACAAAAAAAATAAACAACTTGACATATCATATGCAAATGAAACGACCACCGGAGAAAAAAAAAACAAAAAAAATGAGATTATACAAAAATACGAAGCATATTTGTGCTATTTCAAATTCGTGACACGAAACCGAGATAAGTCATATCTCGAGCCGTGTACAGGTATATTTATATAGACATTTTTTAATTTTGATAACGTCTCGTGACAATCAGAAAAAGCTATGTTTAAATATTGCATTATACATGCAAACATTTTTATTTTGTTTACGTATTTGAAAGAAAATAATTGAGTTATTCCTGCATGCAATTCATTGATAACAATCTGTATATGAACATCCAAAGCTCTGCATTAAGTCGTATTGGAGATAGGTTGCCATGACCTCAGCTGCTGAGTCAAAAATAGGGAGTGAAGTACCTTGCAAATACATTAGATGACTTGGAGTATACCCAGGCTTAAGATGAAGCTCCACCAAATCCCTGGGGTGCAACTCAACTTGAATTTCTTTCAAAGTTCACATGAAAAAGTCAGAGATCATTTGAATTGAATATATGCTGAGTTTTAGTAGAAAAATTGGAATTGAGACGAAAGATTGTAGAGTGGATTGGGAGAAAGATGTTTATTCTTATATTGAATTGATATGGAGTTGATTGAGGTCGTAAATCGAGTTATTTTCGATTTGTTTGTTTGTTATTAATGTTTTTCCAGAAAAAAATTATGTTGAGGATTTCGAGGTTTTATAGGAGCTGTTTTAGTGATTGTCGGTCGAATTGATTTTAAAGTTCTATGCTCATTGATAGAAACAAATTGGGAATGCAATCGCATTCATGTAGATGATTGGACGATGAAATTTCGACAGAGTTCATTAAATTATCTTAATTAGAACTTCAATGAAGGAAAACAATCTGGGCTTAAAAGCTGCTACCCATGAATTTATCACTATGAATTTGTTTCTGAAATAAATTTGAAGATATATCTTCACCATCGACTCTGCACACGGATCAGAATTTCGTTCGAAGTTTCAAGGCTTATTGAAGTTACTTCAATGTTTCTCAAAGTTTTTATGAGAAATGTGGGGTTAATGGCATATAAAATGAATATTTCACTTCATTTGTTGACCAAATTCCAAGACAATTTGTCGTTTAAATTAATAGAAAATTGGGTTACGGTTGGGAATGATTAAGCTGCTTCACATTTTATCGGTAAATTAAATCGATTTCCCACAACATTATAGGGCTCTTCAAAGTGATTCGTCATGAATGTTAGTGCAACAAGCCGTGTACTCGATTTATCAATATCAAAATCTCATTCATTATAGAGTTATTAAAATTTAAAGTGTCGAAATTTAGCGTCACTTTCAGGGCAATAACTTTCAATATTTTCAATACTGTAGATAAAAATTGCGATGAGAACTCCCTCCACATCATGAATAATCCACCCTTTATCTTTCTGGTGTTGCCTTGGTGATATTCGCACACCATTATTTGCTAATTCAGTGCCCGAGTGTGCCCATGCTGAATATGGACTGGAAATCTAATTTGAAATTGATGAATTCAACACAAAAAGAAAAAGGGCAAACGCTGTGACGGCATCGAATTTACATGAATTGAAATGAATGTATTCATATTGAACACACAGAAAATTGATTTGGTCATGGATGAAGTTATTAGGAATAATAGAGAAAAACTCTGGTTAGTTTCATCACATGGTCAGTTTCTGGATGATTTTCCACGTTGATGTCCATCGTTGACTTCAAAGTAGAGATGAAGTCTTGATTATTTTCCACGATGAATAAAAAAGTATTCTTCAATAATGAAAGGTTGATTAGTTGTGCGCATGCATGTTTTCTTCATTCAAGAGAAAAAAAAGTTTTCAAGATGAAAAATCAGCTTCATATCATCTTTGAACTATTTCGCCAATTTTCCTTTGAAAATCCTTTCATTTTATATTCTCAAATTTTCATCTAAACTTGTATTCGATATTCGTCAATGGCATTTCAGAAATTTTTCAACAATATGAAATAACAATAGAAAAAAAAATAGGCCATTGCAACATACCCAACTGAGCACAATCTCTTGAATTGTAGACGAAGATTTCTATATTGAACGAATATGACTTCAAGAAACTATTAATTGAAAAGTCACTTCTCTCACACAAAAGCAGCGTTTGAACTCAGAATTCAACTAGTCAAAAATAAAGTTTTGACACTCGTCATATAAATCTCTGCTGAATCCCATTTCTTGGTAGAGGGCTCCAAAGTTTTGCATATAAATTTGTACTAATAACAAATTCATGCATAAAATATTGCATCACGATGGGATGGGTTTGCAGATTGATTGGACAAAATGATTCTGTATATTAAATATTTAACTGCAAATATTTGTTCAATAACTTTCTCTGTCTCTGTCTCTCTCTTTCTGCATGTGTTCAATCTCCAATTTAAAACGAAATGTGATCCTCTACATTTGAATAAGCCTCGAATCGTTCGAAAATAATCAGATTATTCCAAATGATCGTTTAGAAACCTCAAAATTACCAGAAGTTTCATCAAATTGCTTTTTCCAATTCCCTTTCGATCTTGTCATCGTCAATTCTTCTTAGAATTTGATGGATGTAGTTATGTTGTATCTAAAAAAGTTTGATTATTCTCAATGTTTGGATTTCTCCCCTATGATCGATGTGTTGTCTTTTTTTATTTTAGCCATTCTAATGTATTCATTATGTAGGTTAACATGTTTCTCTACTCATGTTGCCTCATCCTGCATTTTTCTCATCTCACTGACGCATCTTCAACTTCTCTGTTTGCATCTGTATAATTGATACATACTAACCTTGTTGATTATAATTGTCAATCTTAGTTACGTAAATGTTAATTTTCTTCTCTACTAATTTGAATATTATTCAAATTACTATTGATCATTTAGAGCTTTTTATTTTTCATTATTTGTATTTTCCTTGAAATTATTTGAGTTGTTTGATGAATTTCATGATTGTTCAATGATATTTAATTAAAATTCAGATATGGTTACTCTAAATCATAATTGAGTAAATTTTCTCAAAAAACACCCGACACAGCATCACAAAATGCAAGAAAGTCTTAAATTCACGTGTTACAAGTCTGAATCAAGAACCATTTCAAGACTTATCTTACACACGTATGACGCACGATAAAATATATATATCAAGCGAGGGAGAAAAAGCTCATAAAAAAACATCTAACGTGCCCACATAACCATATATTTGTATTGTGTATAAAAAATATATATATATATATCGGTAACTTAAAGCTCTGAATCACGTTCGACGCGCTTGATCGATCAGTCTCACTTCCTATTTTTCTCGCTTCTCTATCACACTTTTTTCTTTGCATTTGTTCCTTATTTCTCTTTATTTCATCCTACACATATTTCAGTTCTCTAAAAGAAGAAATATCGTTTTTCCTTTGGTTATTTTTCTGTCATTTCTTTCTGATTGCTTTATCCTCACGAGATTCATCGATCCATTGCGTTTCTCATTGTGAAGTCGGTGCAGTCGAAGAAAACAGAGGAAAATGGAATATATATATGTGTATATATATATGTATGTATATATAAGTGAATGTATAAAATGGAGAATGTGAAAAGAGAAAAAAAAATACAGAAAAATATATTCAAATCCAGAGAATAAAATATAGCGCGCCTGCCTCTTGTATATTTTGTGTAGTATCGAACGTATTTTGATTATTATTATCATTAATGTTATTTTTATTGTTGTTTTTGATATTCATTTTTTCTTTCATTGATGTGGTGGAAACATATGGTGATTTCGCGAATGTGCCAGCTGCTTGTATGCCCTTAATTAACGTAACAAAAATTGATGAAAAAATTTATATTAATAGTTAATTGATGAAAAATAATATTTTACAATTGCAATATATTGATATAATTTGTGTGTTCTCCCTACATCTCGTTTTATTTTTCACCATATTATTATTTATATTCTATCGTTGAAAAATAAATCGAGATTCACCACGGACTATCGCGTGTTATTCATTTGAAGAGAAAAAAACGAACAAGAAATTTTTTATACAATTGCTGATAGATAAAATAATAAAATGAATGAATCAAAGGTAAAATCATTAATTTGTCATAATGATTTGTCGTGAAAGCATATTATTTTGTTGCAATAACTAATGAATAAAAAAAAGAATACTCCAGATGCCAAGAGCTGTTAATTTATCTTTACATATATAATAATAAAAATATAGATATAAGAGTTCAATTTACATCAATTGCTTTTGATAAATAAATTATTATGTTAATACACATGAATTTATTTATATTGAAGCGGGTTAAATATTAATGAAAAATATATATGAAAATAACACGAGGTTCACCGATCGTCCGCATCACAATTTAAACTGTAAGATATTTAAAAAGAGAAAAAATTCCATTTTCTTCTTCAATTTTAAATGATAATTGAAAAGAAAAGAAAATGCATTGTTATAAAAATTTCGATTGTGTGTTTTTAATGTATTTAAATGTGCTGATATTGGCTTCTCTGTTTCTTGTCTGTTTCTGTCTGTCACTGCCATCTCTGTCTGTCTGCATGCTGTGGGACGCTCGGATAATGAAAATAAAAAAAAATTAACTAAACCACCCTGCATACTGCACACTGATGGGTAAATCTGCCTGCTGCGCGGATTAAACAACGACTATCGTAAAAAAAAATCAATATATATACATATTAATCATATTTATATACCAATTATCAATTTTTCTACTTCGTTTTTATTTTATTTTTTCAATTATATTTCAATATACGTAACAACATGAATGCGAAAATAATTTCTTGCGGCCGTTAATGATGATTTAACCATGGTTGGAAAAAAAAACCGCACCAAAAAACAATGAATGCATGAATAAATATAAATTTATGTATCAATTATTCATTTTATTTTCTTCATATTTACTTCCGTATTAATTTTTTTCTCTGATTTATGAAAAATAAACGTGAATATTTGGTATTGCTACAATATTCATCAATAAATAATTTATGCATGATATTATATGAATTAATATAACAATTTTAACTTTTTATTCAATATTTTTAACAAAATAAAATTTTTACAATCATTGACATAAATGCAACAAAACAAATTTTGACATTCAATTATGATATGACGTTGCATAAAAAAAAAATATCATCGACAACAAACAATTTAATCCGTTAAATTGATTCAGAGAACTACCACGGCTCTAACACTGTATTTTTAGTTGGTATGCTCATGTCGGTGGTAGGGGGTGTTTTCGTAGTATTTGCTCTGATGGCTCTCTGCTACAGGTCAGTCGTAGTACATAAAAACTTCTCCCTCTGTCTCAGGTTAGTGTGCAGATACATACACGTAGAACGTTCTTTGTATGTCCTTTACCTTTGTCATAATCTATTTTTTTTTCTCAACCATATTCACACATAAATCAATTTTTCAAAAAAAAAAAATTAAAAAAAACAAAAAAAATAAAAAATAAAGAAAAAATTCAACGAGTTATATCGAGATGAAAGAAGAAGAAAAAAGAAAGAAAAAAAAATAACAATATCTGCATAATTGAACGAAAGAAAACATAAGAAAAAGAAGTGAAAACTCTCTCTCTCTCTCTCTCTCTCTCTCTCTCTCTCTCTCTCTCTCTCTCTCTCTCTCTCTCTCTCTCTCTCTCTCTCTCTCTCTCTCTCTCTCTCTCTGACTCTCTCTGTCTCCTTGTCTATCTCTCTGTCTTTCTATCTTTCTGTCATTCTGTCTAACTGTCTTTCTCATCTCTCACTCTCTCTCATCTATTTTTCTCTTTCACTCTGTCCCTCATTATTTCATTAATTATTATTTTTTTATTCTTTGTCCCGTGTTTTAGAATTCTTTGGCCTTTTGAGTAACGTTATACCCTCATTTGCAAGCGCATCAAATTTTATCATTATACTTCTCCTTTTTGTTGAGAATAATTTTTCTCCTACATTTTTTTTTCTATTTTTTTCCTCCTACCTTGCCTCTATATGAACCTTTACCTCAATAACTTACCTCATACCCTGTGACGCGTCCCGGTAACGAGTAAATTTTGCTATGAGAATTTGAAAAAAAAAATAAAAAAATAAAAAAATAAAAAAATGAGAAGATAAATATTCTGACGCGTCTGCACTGCTATCTCTTTTCACTCCATAATTTTTGCTTTTCTCAATTTTGCCCCCCCCCCCCCCCCCCCCCCCCCCCCCCCCCCCCCCCTCCCCCCCCTCCCCCCCCCCCCCCCCCCCGCCCCCCCCCC